>CM061045.1:78176086-78446086 GCA_030762985.1 Adelphocoris suturalis | reverse complement strand
GAAGAAGCCACATAAAAACCCAATTTTAGGACAGAAATGCATTTTTTGTAAAGTCTTGTTATCAACAATAATCACATAATTAGTGCAATATGTGCTATTAATGTGTCTTTTGTACTCTCTGCGTTTTATGGCCAGGCAATATGTCGCAGCCAATCAGTAATCTAATTCGAACATTAACCCTAAACTCATATGGGACTTCGAAATAACAAGGTCCGCCGCTAGGAGCGCTATGGGGAGAAGGACGTAAGGAACATGGTAGTTGACATAACTTTCCCCTTGTTGATACCGTATCAACAGCGCCTCACCCGTTTCCGCTCCACAATTCGTTCCCCGCACCACCAATCTCATCAATACTGATCAAAATGAGAATTATATTATTAAAAAATAAATTATTATAATGAAGAAACATACAAACAAACAAAAAATCGGCTAACAAAAACAAAAACAACTTGTGTTCCTCACGATTGCCCTTATAGGCTACATAAGAAGGGCAATCGGTTAGGTCCTTGTTTACGTGCTGCTCGAACTTCTCATATTCGGAGCCCCATTGGCGCAGTCTTTCCACCTGCGAATACCTAACGGTCGCTATAATTTGAATGAATTCAATGGAACTCAACTAGGTACTAAGTTCGGTAAACTGCAGTTCGGTAAATTGCCTTTATACGAGTAGCGCTTATTGAAAACCCCGCCCTCTTAAAGGTAGACTCGTCTGAAATACTCGGATCCGTTTGATCCACTCAGCTGGCCCGATTCGTCGGGTACTGCGGGAGGGTTCCTGACGAACCAAATCCATTATTTGGGGTGTCCATGAGGGATCAACCGGAACATATCTTCACTGGGTGACTGATGGCATCCTCATGCCTGTTGTCCTCAAGCGCTCAGATGCCCTTTAGGTGGTGATATGGGGAGGCTGAGTGCGGTTAGGATATATGGTACCATATTCTTGTACAGCCGCTAGAGAATTTCCTCAGTTTGCACCGTAAAGATGAATCTTGACCACATATTCCTTATTGCTGAAAATGATTGAATGAAACTGTATAACATACCCAAAGCGAATAACACCAGCAAGATAAATTCAACTGTTTACGAACCGGGAAATCAAATGAAACTATCGAAATCAGATGAAAACTATGGCGCTAATGCTTGTTACAATAATTTTACATCAGCTCATGTGCAGCAGCTAATAATGGTACTATTGTCCTGATATTGATATATTTTACGTTTGCGCGTGCGCAGAGTGACATATTGATTTGTGTACCTAGAAAGTGATGAGACTTCTTATTTGAAAGGCATTGGAAGTATCATCAAAATTGTGTTCAAGTCTCACATAACCACAATCATTTTATTGAACCTTGTAACGGAAAGAAATAATTTATCCATGCAAGTGATGAACTCGTCTATATTGGTTGATGATGGTGGCTTGTAAACGCAGCAAATTATTAGGTTCATCGTTGATAAGCTGATGGCAAGAGAACTCCACTGACAAATTCTTGACAATTCTTGGCTGTAGGGCAACATGTCATGTAATGCCAAATTTAAAAAAAAAAAAACTATCTCAGAATTAGTTCTGAATATGAATCCGATGGCCACTCAAGGGTGAAAGACATTTGCAAGTCCTCTACTTCCAAGATTAAACAAGTTTTTTTTTCCTCCAGTTTTATAATTACGGCAGGGGAAATGAACAAAAAAAATCGACAAGAGGTTCTACAGAATACAATAATCAAATCAGACTGTCAAGCAATGATCCATTGAAAGTGATTGTAGAGTAATCAAATGACGATAATTAGATGAAAAGGTGTTTTTAAATAGGAATTGATTAAAGGGGGAACTTTTTATCTGTGAGCGTGTAATTATAGGGGCAAGGTGGTGTAATTCTGCCTAATGAAATTCCCGCGACAGACCCAGATATAGACTTTTCCAAGCCAATGAGCATAAACACAGAGCGAACCTTAATTTCATTAGCAACTCCGAGATTTAGGTATAAAACCGGAAAGTCAAGAAGGGGAAAACCGTATTAAAAAGCTTGATATTAAAGGAAGTGACAAGGGGTAAGGTGGGCCTGTAGGGCAGGAGACGGTTGTTATCTCACAATATTGCGCCCCCAGTCGGCGAGAAGGCAAGTTTCTTAATTACCTCCTTTTATTTAAAGTGGTAGGACAGTATCTAAAGAGTCAGGAAGAAGAAAGAGAAGAAGAAGAAGAAATGAAAAGAGGGACGAGGGAACTTTGATCTCGGCCTTTCACATGTCAAGGGCCTGAAGCCCGCATTGCCTGGGATCTCGCCCTACCAAGGGCTTCGCCCGCATCCCGCACGTTCCGCCTTCTATCGCGCTCAAATCCGCTTCATCATTACCTCTCACCCCAATGCGCCCTGTTGTGACGTTAAATCTCTTAACCCCGTTGGCCTTTTGAAAATACCTTTTTTTCTCCATTTCTTTTTCTGATCCTCTTCGCAATCTCATTCGGATTCGAAGTGAGACATTTAGATAAACAGATAGGTGGCAGGAGAAGCAAAAATCCTCCTGTAATTGTAAATGTACTACATGACTTTTGACATGGATATGTCTTTGCTCTGGGGGGTCAACCAAAAATTTTCGTCACGCAAAAATTTATGTCACAATTTCTAATGATGTTCACGTACAACCCAGCCGTTGCTAGGGGAATGGAACTTCCACAGTTTTCATCGCACAGAAATCGTTCGCCACTCGTTGGAAAGCGCTTGATTTATGTGATAAATGTTCACATCTCAAGCTACCCATTTCCCCCTCCTTACGTACCTGGCTACATTCCTAAACTAAGTTGATTGGACTATAAACAATTTTAATAAGCCGGTTACAATATTCTTAACGTAAAGCAATAATAGCATCATTTACTCCACTCCATAGGAAACATTTTCATCGCCTTGACAACAGTCGTCTGTTAACAACAACTCATTGTAGTGATTTTCAACATTTTCTATTTCTAGCCGGTATACAGTCCAAAGTTAAAGGATTTGTTTACAACTCTCGAGGGCAACCGTTATGAAATCCCCAATCAAAGACATATCCATATAACGAGGAACTCGTTTACGAGTTTTGATTAATTAAATTTTTGTTTGTTTACAGTTAACCTTTTTAATACCGAGTGAAAAAATGATTGAAACAATCTTCAAGTATTCCACGGAGGTTTCTTTGGAGTTTGAGAGAAATCCTCAATCAGGCAATACAAAAATGATGCTTGATGTTACGTTTGCGCATGCTCGAAAACTGAGTGTGATTCGAAAGCGATATAGTTCATTGGGGACGATCTATTTTCTGATCCGTTCAATCCCTGAAAATGCCATCGAAATCGGATGGAAACTACAGGTTTCACGATTGTTATAAAGATTTGACGTTCGTGCATGCGCAGCGGTTACCAAAGATACGACCGTGATGAAACTCATGTGAGGTAATCAAATCGACATTCCCAACAACATTCCGAATTTACGTCAAGACCATGAGAAAATTATGCTTGATGGATTTTACGTTTGCACATGCACAGTGAAATGAAAACCTATAAATTTCTAAGTGATTGAATTTATAGGAGAGAATTCTTAGCATAGCCCTCTCATTCCCGGAAAATTTCATCGATCTCGGATAAAAAAGTCCAGTCATGCAGCATGACCCCATGAGCGAATTTTTGATGGAATCGTCGACATATCAGTCGGTATTGACGGCCGAGCGGAGCGAGGCCTTGGGTCTGCGTGCTAGTACGTACATAAGTAGAACTTCTTCATAGTTTCATGGCTGATATTTTCTAAGCCCCAGTCAGTATTAAAGCTACATTAAGTCCAAAATAGTTGAGCGTAAAACATTAAAGAGAGCGACCGAGAGAATCGGAGGACGGAATATTTCACAGAGTAAACTCATCAGTTGAGATTACATTTTTTTTTTTTTTTTTTTTTTTCAAACAAGCACCTACTACCTACGTTTTAAACAGCATGGTTCTAGGATTGGTTACACAGGGATACTTCCATAAGAGTAGTTCAATCTGAATTTGGACAATGTTTCATGCAAATATTACCGATTTTTACAACTAGCGAACGGCATTATTGCGATTTTTGACTGATTTTTCAACTTTAAAATTTTTGAAAACTTGATACATATTCTTATAGGAAATTTTACGCTGATTCCGAATATACCACATGTTAGTATGCTGAAAAAATTATTTCGCACAACAAATCGCAAAAAACAGGCTATTTTGAAATTTTTGACTACATTTTTGAAAATTTCAACCCGAAGATGTAATCTGATCATGCTGGCCAACGAACTTGTACTTTCGTTTTGTGTCCTTAACATTTTAAAATTTGTTTGAAGTTTCTAGCACAATTCTACGGACAGTTATCGTCTGGAATGACACATACATATATACATACATATATACATACATACATAAAAAAATGCGTTAAACTTCAGAATATGATTCAGAATAGCCTGAAACGGATTTCTGCATAAAAATTTTTCAAAAATTCACATTCTACAAATTTTGAGGCGAGAGCAATAGCTTAATTTTCTTCAAAAATTCGCTAAAATATAGAAGTTTGCTTGCTGTAAAGATTTCACATTCGCGCATGCGCAACAGCCAATAATGATGCTGTCGTGATTAAATTGGTATGGGATGATTGAATTGTTCTTTTCTAACGACCCTTCAAATTTGATCGAGATCGGGCGACTAGAACGTAAGCAAATGACTCTTGTTGAAATTTACGTTTGCGCATGCTCAGAGAGAAGTATTGATTTTTATGTAATGAAATTGGAAGAGGACCATCTCGAGCCTCAAACATTCCCTGAAGGTAGGCAGACGACGATCAGATTCGTCTCGATCTCCGATGCGAAATTGATGCTACAGACTAGGGGCATATAAGGAGCAGTACTTATTCCAAAGTTTAGAAATAACTGGGAAGTAATTAAGGACGCCAAAACTTTTGCTCACGCTAAACCAACGAGTAAAATGAATAATTTTCGACGATTTTTCAACAGTAGAAGGTTATTTACTTATTAAAATTACAATTTATGATAATCTGCCAATTGCATACCTAACTAGTCGTCCACCTTTTTCATTTCCTTTATGTCAAGGGGTAAAACAAACTTCAAACAGTAACTCCCCTTAAGTTTTTATATCCAATTCAATGGTGAAATGGATTTGATTATCATTCGCCACAGTGGCGCAAGGTACGACTCCTGACTTGGGTTTTTCAACTGCGAACCCACATTTTTTTTTATTACAGATTCGAAATCTACATAAAACTTCATGCAAAAATTATCCACACATAATACACGATTTCAGGGTATTTTTTCGCGCTAAATTACGTGGATATGTTCTTTTATTGATATTCGCTGCACACACTTCGGAAAGCACAGAAAAAATCAAATTGTAGTATTCTGTGTGAAAATGAGTGGGAAAATGTGAAATTCTGTGCTTTTTTCCTATGATTTTCGAAGTTGGTGTTAAAAATATCAATATAAGAACTTCGCCATGCAATTCAGCGTGAAAAAATTCTCCAAAAATCATGGTTCACATGTGGCAATTGCATATCTTCACAAAAACTCGATAGGTATTTTACGATTGGCGCTCGTTTTTCCGCACTCAAAAAGTCGAGTGAATTTCATGGATGGGGTTTCCATGAAATTTTATGTAGATTTTGAATCTGCAATAAAAAGTGCGGGTTTCCATTTGAAAAACGCGAGTTAGGAGTCGTAGCGCCACTGGAACGTGATATTTAAAATCTGATTTCACCATTGAATGTGATTTAAAAAAATTAAGTTTTGAAGTGGAAATGGAAAAGAGTGGACCACCAATTAGCGAACACCATGCATACAGATCGTAGTTGCATGTTATTTTATTCTATTTATAAACATTAACGGGATAAAGCCTCTATCATAAGAATCAGATAAATTGAGTCAAAGCAATATCACATAAATCACATAAATATGTGCTTAAAAAAAATATCACATAAAAATTATCGATCAGTCTTTTATATGTACATATAGCAATGAGAAGAGAAAACGCAAAATTATTGAACTTGGGTGCTATACTACCAGTACATGAATAGTTATCTATCTATAATTATATACGCATGTTTATGTTTCTCGATTTGAGCTCCTATCTATTCAAATAATTATTGTCTTAATAATATCATTATCTAAGTACGTACGAAAAGTCGAGAGGATATGCTATTAAATATGCGTAGGCAAAGCATTGGTATTAACACACAAATATGACCTATAAAAAACACATATATCCATGCCTCGAAGGAACATGAAATTCGAAAGCAATACAAGTGTAGGAAGTTTTCTACGCCACCCTGGAGGTACTCCCTAGGTCTCGTTACCTCACCACCGGAGGTTCACCACCCTATTACGCTTAAACAGTAGTGCAGAAAAGAGCAAATAAAAGAAAGAAATGTTTCAAGTAAAATTATACAATGAGTAAATTTTTTTTAGATAAACTACTTTTAAATATTAAGAATTAAACATTTCTAAGTAAATAGCTATTCATCCAGAGGGTTCGGACTCCAATCCGCCGAAGTAATGCAATTTTAATTTATGAATGATTTGCATTCTAGATGGACTGGATAATTATTTATAACATCCTGTAGTATGGTATAATATACAAAATATACTATGGCTTGTTTAAGGTATAATATGTTTATGGGTATTACAAGTATAAGTAATAAATATCCGTTCCCACATCATGGTGCCGCGTGTATTATATGGGTGTTACTTGTAAAAGTAATATATATATATATATATATATATATATATATATATATATATATATATATATATATATATATATATATATATATATATACTCCTCCGCATAGCCATAGCCATATATATAGCCTCCTCCCCCTACCCCATCATGACCCTCTGCCAATGTTTTCATCATTCCACTAAGCGTGCCAGGCGTGTGCGCGTACGTCAGTCGAACACTCAAATCCTCGAAAAAGACACTTTTTTCACCTATTTCTGGCTCATAGCACCCATGGGTGTGGAGCGATCGAGCTGGCGACAAGTTAGGACCAACCAGACCCCAAGTGGAGTCTATGTGCGAAAGAACGGATTTTTTAAGTCAATTCTAAGGCCTTTTATGGCCCGGACGGCGAACGGCGGACGGTCATTGCAAATTTGGATTCTACGCACTTTGAAACGTAAAATGACAAAGTTTGAGGGGGGATTATAAAACTTTTTTGCTATACGATCACATAGGCTTATTATTGAAAATAATAAACCAAAAGTGTAGTTACTTAATGTTGGCCTGAGGACGACAAAGCTCATATGAAGCCTTTTAAATCGGCGATGTCGAAGCATTTCATGTTTCAGCGTGCACGGTAACCATAGTTGATTCCATTTTGAGTGATTTCGGGAAATTCGGTCGTGATAAATTGATGTTTTGTGAAATTCTTGTTTCGTAATGCCTACAAGCTATTCATGACGACGTATGACGACGGTGAAAAATATAAGAGGCCGTCAAGAGGATTATCCACACAATTCCCGGAAATTTCATCGAAATAAGATTCTAATTTAGCATAGTTTTCCAGATAGGCAGACAGGGAACCGATTTCAAAAAGCTTTCATTGTTCAAAAAGTTCTGAACACCAAAAAAAAAAAACAAGAGGAACTTTTGATTTTGAAGGAAACACATTTGGCAACCCCTTGTACGAATACAAAGCCTGCTTACCTTTGTTAGTGAGGAAGGAAAGTTGCTAATTTATTTGCTTATATCACAAATGGGCACCAATGACTCAAAAGGACGGAAAGTAGCAGAGGAAGAGTGACAAGCCGGAATTATGAGGTATCGTAAGAGGCCGTTTGGAAGGAGAATGTGAAGGTAGCAGGTGCGTAGGGATATGTCAAGCTTTGCAACTGCGGGATGGTCATATTGAAGCAAGCTCCTGACAAATGCCCTAATAAAACGTAGAGGGACTCGCATCTCTCCCGCATATTTCTACTTTATTGTCAACGTTATCCTTCCCACTCAATTACTCATTCCTTGACGCCCCTCCGCACTCGGGGGATCCCCTTTTCAACAACCTTCAGCATCCATAACAAGTTGTAATTCCCCTGCTCAGCTGTGTTTGCACGATGGATCACGACGAGTTTGTTCGGCCCAGTAGCTCCTTCGACGATTCGAATCCTTATTTGACACTTAAGAAACTTATCTACTTCTCATTAGTAGGCAACGATGCGAAAATTCACTAGAACCCATTTGTTAAGTTACAAAACAATATCTCAGTGCATGGTAAGGAAATGTGAGTTCCACGTAGTAAACGTTTGCACATGCGCACACACCACTTTCGATCCAACTACTATGAAACTCATAGGAGACCGTCTCAACTTGCTCAATCCCTGAAAATATTATCAAAATCGGATGAAAATCGTAGACGCTATGCACATTGAAATCTTGAATATTGAACAACAGATTGAACATTTCATCGAAAACGAATGAAAATTGTGGAAGTTATGCATGTTGCTGGAATTTCACGTTTGCGCTTGCGCTCACGCTCCTATTGGTCCGGCAGTAATCAAACTCATAGGGGACCTTCTACGGGCTAACCCGTACAATCCCTGAAAATTTCGTCAAGATCCGACTGTAATTTAACATAGTTTTGCCCGGGAAAAGAATTACCGCAGACAGACAAGGAACCAAAAATGTTCAGAAAGCTGTGAAACGTAAAAAGCAAGTGGAAATTTGGATTTTGGAGGACAAACATTTTTTCGACCTCCTGCACGATTACAAAGCTTCTAACTTCGAAAAGTGATTCAGAAACCCCCTTTTCCAGGCCAAAAATCAAATAGAAAAAACATTTTCTCGTTCAGCTACGCTCAGTGAATCTTGCGATTGTGTAATAATGGGCTATTTAGTTTGTTTATATAACTGGTCATTAGTGCATATGAGGCTGCCCAGGCTAGCCTCTGTGGCTGTGATCATAGAATATTTATACTAACGTGTAAGTCTTTCATCACTGGCTGCGATGAAATTTGGTATGGAGTCAGACAGATCTCTTTGGAGAGTCTCAATACCGCACCCCGGTTGTCGCGGACCAAGCGCTCCTGAAGGAAACTGGTGCATCGAACCCATTTGCAACATTTTGAGACCATCAACATCTCTGTTGACTAGATAGTTTCCGAGACGTAGCATTTTTCGGATTTGTCAATTTTAGGGACATAACGCTCCAAAAATCATTTTTACGAGGATGGGTGCAATTGTTGACATCATTTGTACCCACCCAAAGAGTAAATCATGTGAATTTCATCCAAATCATCAGAGTCATACAGAAGAAAAGTTCGCTAAAAATACCGCTAAAAACGTCATTTTGTCACCCCTAAATTACGAAAGAGCTAATTTTCTCAGGGTGCTTTGTGCATGGTAATAGGCACCCAACCCCAAAACCGGAATTTTTCTTATATCATTCCCAAAGGGCGCAATTCTCTACACAGACAATGGACAGACAGACCGACCACATACAACTCTCTAATAGGTGGAGATTTGATTTCAGTTTGGATCCCCCCCCCCCCCCCCGCCTTGTAGGAGGTGCACCAGAAATCGCGTTTTCAGCCGATAATATAACTTTTCTTTTTCTGCCCTTCGGGGCATTGGAAAAATTAAAATATTCAAGTGGTGGAGGGGGGGGGGGGGTTTCCCTGCAGAAAAATTGTCAAAACTTACTCAGAAAAATAAAATGTTTCTAAAAATTCGATATATTTTTAAACGCTATACTCGGAAACTATCTGATCTGCTGAGACGGTGATGGTCTCAAAATGTAGCAAATGCTATCCGCTTTAAAAACGTATTCGATAAATGTTACCGAAAAACCGGTTCTTTAGGGTTAAAATCGCCAAAAACTGAAGTAAAGTCGAAAATTTCGTGGTTTTTTCGATTTTTGACAAGGTTGCATTCGGAGCTCGAGGTCTCAAACTTGGATTGTTCAATGGGCTAACATCACAAACAATTTAGCAAAAAATCTACCGGATTTGGCGCACGGTCCTACATCCCCTTTCAGACTAGGTTTACTGGGCTAGGTAGGGAGGCTCAGTTGAGCGGTATTGCCTCGACGTGACGCTCTCGGTCTTTCTTCCCCCTTCCTCTCATATACGCCCGCCCACGTTACCGGCTTGCGGGTGAACTGCTTTACCGGCTAAGTCCCCGCAGTCCCCACAGTCCAGTACCCCCTTAAGTACAAAATAAAATTTGGTAAACGAAAAACCTACTTCAGCTTTTTTGCTAAAATATCGCTGTTTCTAATGATACGTCTCCGTCCGTCCGCCCAGTTTTTCCGCATCGGGAAAAAACCTCAAACTGTATCATTTCCGATTCATCCGAAAAATTGATATTTACCATTCTCAAATACCTAAACACCGTTACGTAATTACTTTTAAGAACAAAAAAAATTTGGTAAACGTAAAACCTACTTCAGCTTTTTCGCTAAAATATCGCTGTTTCTAATGATACGTCTCCGTCCGTCCGCCCAGTTTTTCCGCATCGGGGAAAAAACCCCAAACTGTATCATTTCCGATTCATCCGAAAAATTGATATTTACCATTCTCAAATACCTAAACACCGTTACGTAATTACTTTTAAGAACAAAAAAAATTTGGTAAACGTAAAACCTACTTCAGCTTTTTCGCTAAAATATCGCTGTTTCTAATGATACGTCTCCGTCCGTCCGCCCAGTTTTTCCGCATCGGGGAAAAAACCCCAAACTGTATCATTTCCGATTCATCCGAAATATTGATATTTACCATTCTCAAATACCTAAACACCGTTACGTAATTCCTTTTAAGTACAAAATAATATTTGGTAAACGTAAAACCTATTCAAGCTTTTTTGGCTAAAATATCGCTGTTTCTAATGATACGTATCCCGATTTTTTGCGGTCCCCAGTAAGGTTATAAAATTGAAATGTATTTATTATGAATTACAAAGGAAAAAGGTCTTCGAACAGATTTTTTTTCAATCAAGGTAGAGTCACCAACAGTTGTTGCCAATTAAAATACTTTAAACAATTAATAAATAAGTGGGTTGAGATGAAGGGCTAACATATCGAAAATCGGAATCTCGAAACCTTTCAAAGTAACAATATGGGTTTTGTGTTTGTCATTCATAGACAACAGTTCAATGATTTGAATGAGCCCATCCGGATCGCTGCATACGTTCACCCGTTCGCTAACCCTAAGGGCTAATACATCACCATGAGTGTGAATGAAAAGGTGAGAACATAAAATTACGGCAACAGTATCAACTGATATAATTCCATTGGATATCTTACTCTTAACGAAAGCAAAGTTTATGATATTTTTGTCACCTATTGATGGACTAGTGAAGCATAGGTTGTTGTTTTAATGCGCCACATTAACTTTCATTATTGGTGGGCGCCTGCATTCGTGTTGATATAGTTGGATTCTGGTGTATTATTGTACTTAGATATCAGATCTTGTTACGTACCGAGAGACTAATAATGGGGGGGGGGGGGGTTATTTAATTTAATTAATTTCCCCTTGGATGGCGCGTACGAATATTAATATAATTACATTTGGATATAATATACCATAAACATAGTTCAATAATTGAGGCATGTAAATGGAAAAGGTTCTAAATGCCAATATTATTTTTTTCCAGGAGCAACAAAAAACTTTATATTTTCGCAACAATTAATTTGTATTAAACCAAAAGTTAATAGTACAGACCGAAAAGTTATTCGAAATGTCACTATGAAAAAATAAAGTCAAAAATTCGGCTGGAAATATGAGTATCATGGAAAACGCTGAATGTTCATATACTGAAAAAAGGGACAAGGGTCTAAGTGCCAGCTGGAGTTTATTAAAAAGGGTCTAAGTGCCATGTGGAGTTTCCTAAAAAGGGTCTAATTGCAACGCACAATGTGTGGCATTTTTACAACATGGAGCTGGCATTTAGACCCTTCCCTAGGTTACGGCCGCGGGCGCATTGATCTCAGCACCATCTTTACTAGCTTCCAGCAACTAAACTACTGTAGGTAGGCACTTAGAACCTTTCGTAGGTTATTGGCGATGGCATGTTGACCATTTTCCGGGGAGAAAACGTGTTTTCAATTTTTTGGCATTTAGAACCTTTTCCATTTACATGCCTCAATTATAATAAAAATGAATATATGTGTGGAAAAATGCATTTGGTAACCCAGGGCAAGGATTCCTTTGACATCAAACATTCGAATCTTCGAAGTCATTTACAGGTCCATGTTGTGCTATATATACTTCCCAAGTTTGGGGTTTTCGGGAGTATGCCTGTATGTATGTATAGACAGCGTGCAGCTGTTGGTTATTAAGCAGCTTTTCTGCCTTCCGATGCATGCCCCGAATTACATTGCTTACCTCGAGACAGGATTGAGCCCATTCTTCAAGTTCACTCTAAAACTACACTTGAATTGTATAGTGAGGGTAGTCAAAATGCCAAGATCCCGGCTACCGAGATAAGTCGGTATGGAAGCCGTGAAAGTATGGGTGTTTTGGGATCAGAAGTGGAGAGATATTATTCCAAAATATGGCATTGCGAATAACCTAATGTCATTCAATGAATCGCTTCTTGAAACTGAAGAGAAAAAGATTAAATCAATTTCAATTTTCACTAATATCGTCTATGACAAGAGATCATGCTACAGGTAAAGGGTAGAAAAATGCAATTCTTATACTCTCTAATGGCAATCACACCCCAAGGTAAGAGCTGCCAGCCTACTCAGAGCTTCCGATCATCCCCTGAGCTCAGTTTGATGGCTGTTCAAGCTGCGTTCCGAAGTATTAGACCTGAACTTTAATCCATACCTCGATGCGAATTTTTCAGCGGAGCAGTGTTCAATGTGCAATCAAAGGAAATTCGAAAGTACCATGCACTTTTTGTGCACATGCCCGGGGCTGGAAGAGTCAGGATGACTGCATTCCGTAAGGGAATATTGGAGCGTGAAGAGGCAATATGCTACCCTAACAATTCACAAGATTGGGGAATGGTCCTTTTTCGAACACACAGCAAGGCCTTATAGTAAAATGCAAGTCACCAAATTCAACTTCTGAATGTTGAGCCTGAAGAATTATATTTATGAATATGGTGCACCCGCCATAGCATTCAAGTATTTCATGAGCGTTTACCTTTTTTTATTTATCTGCTTGTATAATTATAATAAAAGCAGTAGAATTCAGTTATATCGCTTATCTTTAATAATTTCACAATTTGTCGATAAATTACCGGAGCTTCCTACAGGCGGTTCACAGAGCCATTTCGCATTGTTTATTAAGAACTATTGATACTGACTGTGCAATTTATATTTTTCAATAAACATTTTTCTTCTAGCTAGAAAAAATGATCGATTTTCAGCGAATCTTGTAGAAAATGAAGCTACTGCAATGGCTCAAAAGAAATTAAAATTTGTGAAAAATTTCTTCATTGAAATCCGTTTTGAGACATTCTGAAACGTTTCCTAGAGTTTAACGCTTTTTCATATATATATTTATTTATTTATTTATTTATTTATATGTGTATATATGTGTCATTCCAGTCGATAGCTCTCCTCAGGATTAAGATAAAAATTCTGTTCTTGTGCCAAAAAATGAAGCTTTCCAAACGAAAGGATGAGTTCGTTGGCCAACAATTTTGGAGCACATTAAATTGGCCAAATCTCAAAAAATGTGCTAAAAAAATCAATAAAAATGACTAAAAATGGTCAAAAATCGATAAATTTATATTTTCATCAGAATCGTAGTCAAAAAAGTTTATCAACGATGAACTAGATCATTAAAAAATTTATTCACAAAGCTATGGTAAAGAATGTACTTAAATTTCATTAGTTTTTGCTGAAAAATCAATTAAAAAATTGAAAAATTTGCTAAACATCCAAAATCTGTTTTGAATCGTAGAATATGATTTAGAACGAGTTTATTTGCTACAAAATTTGTGGTTACAATTTATTTGCACTCAAGTGCTTAAATTTCAAAACACAGTAACAGATTATAATACGATAACTGGAACTTTTTACAAATAACTGGAACTTTTTGCATTCTGTGCGACCCTTGATGCATTGTGCGTCAAGGCAATTTGGCGACACAGTCGTGATAAAACATCCTCGGTTGCGCGTCTCCAATCAGCTGCTCAAATCAGTCGCAATTCACAATAACTAACAGCTTCATGAAGTTATTTTTACGGATCGGAGACTTTCGAGAGTACTATAACAGTCCCACTGTGGTGTCACTAAGATTTTGACCCATTCACAATTTTCCTTCATCTTTTGTCAACTTACGACGCACATATATTAGCTGAATATACTCGTAACTGGTAGGCTGTAGACTCAAGTGGGTACGATTATATTAATTCCGAACCGTGAAATCCTAATGCACCTAACGCTTCAGAGATGAGTTGCCAATGAAAGAGTTTGAGACGGCCATTACCAGACTTGGGGCGACATTAAAAAACGGGACCGTTTATCGCAAGGCCGAGCTCAGATTACGAACGCATTTCAGCCAGGAAACCATGGATGAGTAACTCCGCTGAAGACGAAATCTTTTTCATTATTAAGTTTTTTGCTTGAGGGTTATAACGGGACAAGGAGGAGGTTAAGGTGTTTAATTTCGTTGAAGATATTTTTTTAATGGGAAACACTTAGGGTCCCTTGATCTTAACCACGAGGGATTTCATTATTGTTGGTATAATAAAATGTTATCTGAGGGGGTGGGTTGGGGGTCTGGAAGGGGTGGCTGCCAGGGATCATCTGCTCTGCTCCCTCCCATCACAGCTCCTAAACGTCGTTACACACGTCTCACCAACCTCTTTTCCAATTCCGCGCAAAAACTTCATTCCAAGGCCTCTTTCCTATCCGACCTCAGCGGAATCTGTTTCCCACCCTTCTATCACTTTGAACTTTCAGTTTGTAAAACACTCCTAATAACGAAATGGATTCCGTAAAATCATTTTCTATCTCAACATAGATTAATAGGTACGTCTGCCAGTAGGTACGCATTGCGGTATTGCATCCCCACTTGACGCAACGAGGATATACAGAACTTTTCGAGACGAAATGGCATTGATCTATATTGAAGGATGGGGTAGCCCCCGTCACTTAGGAATTCTGCTTCCACGTCTCTAATAGACATACATTTTTGCTTAATACACGAATCGCAACTAAAACTATCCAATTTCAATGATAAATATATATCTATACCGTACCAGCATTGTAACGGTATTCTACATAGGTATATAGTGCTATGAAATCAGTAGGAGATCTAGAGGTTAACTCATACAAACATTGAAAACTTCATCAGAATCGGTCCATTATTATTATTATTTTTTTTTTTTATTTAAGGTTTAAAATCGGTCCATTAGTTCGGAGTTTTGCCTGAGTCAGACAATTTTAGTTTTGCGGATGCGCATTAGTTATTGCTTAACTTTTCGCGATAAAATCCCCATCATGGCATAATCCTGGAACACATATACCCAACTTCAACTAATCTCCGAGTTTGAACTAAATCAGACCAATAGATCACAAGAAATCAACGTTTTGAGAAATTCACGTTCGCGCATGCGCCCAGATTAACTAGGAGCTAATCCGCACAATCCCTGAAAACATAAAAATCGGACTAAAACTAGGCATAGTTTTGGGCGTGACAAGGATTTACCGCACCGACAGACAGGCAGACACGGAACTGTAATTGATTAGCAAGCTCTGAAACGCAAAAAACAAGTGAAACTTTTGATTTTGGAGGATATTTTTTTCGACTTCTTGCACGAACACAAAGCTTCTTCAACAAGGGTTCTTCAACAAATATAACCGTAAATGCTGTCGCCTGGTTAAGAATTGTGCTAGAAACATGCTATTATGGTCGGATAATGTGCTTTGGCATGTTCTGAACATGATTCCGTTTTTTACTATACTTTTCCGCCGATGATTGCCTCTTTTATCGGCCATAAACCTCAAATTAATTATAGGGTAATAGACAAATGCACCCTAATTTCACCGGAAATTATGTCGCGTTGATAATTTAAGGTTCTGAAGTACCTTGTGCCGATAAAATTTGGTATTTTCCAGGATACTCGGTACAAAGGCGTTGGTAATTTGGCAAGGACTTGAACTGGCATTGTACTTATTCGCTTAACGACCTGATACCATTGTACAAGCTTTTACACGTTACGCCTACGCTCAAACGATCAAATCACAGTTCAGAAAATTCAGTACTACGAATTTGACCCCGGAAAACCGATGGAACTAAGGAATTTTACAGAAAAATGGGAAAATTTGAGCTATTTTATCCATTTTGCCGCTATATTTGGCAAATGAGTACAATGCCGGTTCAAGTCCTTGCCAAATTACCAACGGCTTTGTACCGAGTATCCTGGAAAAATACCAAATTCTATCGGCACAAGGTATTTCAGAACCTTAGATTATCAACGCGTCATAATTTCCGGTGAAATTAGGGTGAATTTGTCTATCACCCTATAATTAATTTGAGGTTTATGGCCTATAAACGAAGCAATCATCGGCGGAAAAGTATAGTAAAAAACGGAATCATGTTCAGAACATGCCAAAGCATATTATCCGACCATAATAGCATGTTTCTAGTACAATTCTTAACCAGGCGACAGCATTTTCGGTGAAATTTTCGATTTTTACTCATCTTCAAGCAGTGCCCTCTGCCAGTTTACCGGATAACTAGTGGACGGAGCGTAAAATAAATAAGTTCATCGTGTTCAGCGCATGCAAAAACCCATAAATTGACCCGAAAAAATTGAAATCCGTCCTTCAAATCATCACCTCGGCACCAATTTAGAGGTTGATTTACGATAGCGGTCGATAACTGGTTTTTTTGAACCACCCTACTGTACAGCACTCCATTTTAACCAAGTTAGTTCCATTTCATTGCTTAAACTGGAGGCTCTAGAGTGTTTTATCACAAATTTTGACTTTGAAAATGGTCTGGGTTCCTCAAAACTCAAAATCAAAGTTTGGATTGAGCCGGTTTTGATGTAATTCGGGTAGTTTAACTTAGCTCTGTTGCCATATTCTTAAGAGTATCCTCTAAAATTCTATTATTCATGTCGGAAATCACGTTTTTTCGGTATTTATGTGGTAAGAAGCTTGTAGTTGCAAAAAAGACACACACACACACACACACACCACACACACACACACACTTTATTTTACAAAACCCCGAAAAATGATAGACTATTGAGCAATTTGATATTAAACAGTAAAGAGAAAAAAAAAAAAAAAAGGTAAAACTGTGTACACCAGATCAAAAACGTCGAACGCTGAAGGCAGGAGCGCTCCTTGCGGCTCAACTGAGAAGCATGGATTGAGCCAGTTTTGACGCGAAACCACCACTTCAGTGGGGTTTTTCTATTGGATTGAACCGGATTTGGTCCGTAAGACTTCACAGGGTGATAGAGTGCATCGTGAACTTGAAGAAATTGGAAAATTGTGTATTTCGAAAAAATATGGATTGAGCCGGTTTTGAAACTACTCGCCTCATATATGATAGGTATGTCATTTCAGACGGTAACTCTCCTTAGGTTCGAGATAAAAAATCCATTCTTTCGCCAAAAACATTAACCATTCCAAAGAAAAAAAGTGTTGGGCAGCACGTTTTTGGCACAGCGAATCGGTCAGATTTCAAAATATGTACTAAAAAAACTAAGAACGGTTAAAATCGGCTAAGAATCGTTAAATGTATGTTATCTAGCGGAATACTACTCAGAAAATGTTTATCAACTAAAAAGTACATAAAAAACTAAAAATATGGAAGATAAAAACTGCGAAAAAGGTGAAAATTCAAATGTTTGTTTTCATTGCAAAATATCACTTTAAAAAGTTGTTTGCCATAAAATACCAAAATAGGTCAATGGCAAGGTGTTTAAAGTTCCATACAATTTTAAAAAGGGGATCTGGTAATGCTGCGTGACTGGACGATTCTTGTTGGGAGCAATAGTTAAATTTTAGATGGTTGGCCAAACGCCTTTCCATTCAACCTGAACGAATCGCATTGGAGGGAAACGCTACGCCGGCTCCAGCCGCTAGGAGTTTAATAACCTGAGCTTCTCCAGCAGCACAGTACACCAGTACTGGGACAAATGATTGCCGAATTGAGTGGGATAGCTCCCTCACTTATAGTAACATGGACGAATCGAATTAGCTGAATAACAAAATACGAGCCAGACTTATTGAAAACAGAATAGAACAGGGATATATTTCATGTACCTACCCAACCGCATACCCTATACCATCCAACGGCATTCACCATCTGGGATAAATATAGGGATACTACAAAGAGTGAACCGACATAATAATAATAAGAATAATAATAACAAACTATATCATCAAAAATGTTCTCGGAGTTTCGACCGTGGATAACAACCAATTCCAGGTTCGCGCATGTGCGATGGTTAAAAAAAAAAAATAAAAAGAAATAAACTAAAATTAAAAAAACTCGGCGCTCCGCGTCTCGCCAGGGGGCAATCCCCCTGACCTCCAGTTGCCTCTATTTACATACTTCGAATGAAATGATTGAAACACAGAATGCGGTGTATCTTATCACTATATGTCAAGTTGTGTTATTTATTTATCACCAGCGCCATATTTGAGATCTCCTCGTCATGCGCTTTCATTTGAGCCCTCATACGAAAAATGCATAGTTTACGACCCCCCCCCCCCCCCCCCCTCCTCGTCATAAGCTTTCATTTTTATTCATATAACATGAATTATCAGAAATCAACAAGCGAATGCAATCATGTTCACAATATCAATTATTGAGAACTAGCTGGTTAACCCGTGTGTGCACAGCTTGACTTGAATATACGCAAGCCCTTTACATTCCCTATACATTTTGGAACACCCCTATGGATTTGATTAAAAAAGTCCTTACTTAAAAGTACTTACTCAAAGTACTTACTTATAAATTACCTATTAAGACCAAACTACTGAGATCGACCTCCACTCCCTCTCCACAAACACCCCCCATATTTCAGATTAAAAATATTCTTGACAGGTAACCCAAAAGAATGTTCAGACTAATCCGATTTCATTCGTCCGAACATCAGATCCCCAGTTTGTTCAGTGATGTCAAAGATACCCCTTTGAAATTCCCCTCCCCCATAAACACCCCCATGGGTCGGAATTGAAAATGTCTAAGTAGGCTGTGGTAAAAAATCGATAAAACTGCAAAAAGCTAAAAATTCAAACCTTTATCAGAATAGATTATTATTTAGAATACATACGTTTTCTACCATAAAATGAATAGTTACCAATTTCTTGCACTCAAAAAGCTCCAATTTCAAAACAATTTAACATAATATATTACGATAAATTACGAAAATTCACTCATGCGATCCTGCTGCATAATTGGAACTTTTGGTTGCAAAGTAAGTGCGATAACATCCACTGAAGTAGACCCTTACTATCAGTTTCTGTAAAGTTCGGTTACCTGTGGAAGGGTCAAAAATTAATGTATAGGCCTGAAATTCGGGGAAAGCTATTTTCATTCTCATAGGTACAAATTGTGAAAAAATGGTCAATTTTGGAGAGGAATTATTTTTGGAGCTTCCCGTTTGACGTGTGTGTCATGCAGGACGATAACTCTCCATAGAACTAAAATAAAATTCCATTTTTGCGCCAAAAAATCAAGTTTAAAAACCAAAGGATGAGTTCATTGGCCAACACTTTTTGAGCACTTTAAATTGGTCAAATTTCAAAATAGGTACTAAAAAAATCACTAAAAATGGCTCAAAACTGCTAAAAAATTGTCAACTTTACATTTGTTAAGCATAATTTTAATTAAAAAAAGTTAATCATCATTGAATGGAACATTATAAAATTGATGCAACAAATTAAGCAGGAAAATGTACTAAAATTGCATTAATATTCGCTGAAAAATCGATAAAAACTCCTAGAAAATGCCAAAAATTTCAATTTTTTTTAAAAAATTGTATAATATTTTTTAGGACGAATTTCATTGCCATAAAATTGGTATTAACTATTTCTTTGCATCCATAGTTTTCAAATTTCAAAACAATGTAACATAAATATATATAATATGGTAATTTACAAAAGTTCGCTTATACGATCATGCTGCATGACTGGAACTTCTTCATAGTTTGTGACGTCACCAGTGGAGGTAACTATGAAAATTCATAGTAAGCGAATCACACATTTCTTAGAATGATGTCTAATTATAATTTAAAAATATAAAATGAATACGTGGGTAACAGTCACTAGGTTTCTCTGAATTACATTAGGCCTAGACCCAGACGATTCGGATGACATGTTTCCTAAGCCCGACTCGGGTCTTCTAAACATGCTTACCTATATGGGCTCTTAGCCAATCTGCGGGCGGAACTGAGAAATAGAGTTGAGGCAACGACGGGGAGATAGAATTAGGATTTAGCGTTGGAATGTGCGATAAAAGATCGATGCCGGGTTGTTGTGCGGGGATCAACCCTTGGGGATTGCTTCCTAACTACCCTCTTACCCGAAAATCCGTGTTCATACCCACTTGGCGAAAGGATTTCCTCTCTTTTTTCATTCCCCCGCCCGCTCTCGGTTCCGCCGGCAGATGGTCTTTGGCACTAAGTCACCCTTTGAGGGGACTTAGTAAGTGGGGATCGTGTTTTGGGTAGCCCCTGGAGGCACCATAACCTACCTACGCTAAGAGCTGCAGTTTGCCACCTCAAATGAATGGGTTATTTTCATAGTTATTTATTTATTTATTTATTTTTATTTTTTATTATTTTTATTTTTTTGCTCAATAGAAATATCTGACCGGAAGCTTTCCAAAAAGGTGCTATATGATGGGATTCTTACCAGTAAAATGGCTCTAGAAATTAATTTGCACAATGAAGTCACGGCCCCCGTCCGCTTAGGGGCAACTCTCTGCTCCCTTGCCCTACTACGTCAAGCGTGATCCTCCCTACCCTCTTATTAGCGGTATTTTTAACAGAAAATTACTGTTAGGGAATTTTCAAGAGCGTTAAATCCGAACCTGAGGCCAAAAGTATGAAATTCCAACAGATGAAAGTTTTCCATTGTCTCCTAATCCACAAGCTCTGAAGTATTTAGATTGGTGCTCAACAATGAGCGTTTCCCACGTATTTATATTTTTAAATGAAAATAGATTCCATTCCAAGAAATTTGATACCGTCCGCACTCTCCTCCGATAAGTAGTTTTCTTTTTATGATTTTTTAGTTTGCACTGGTGACGTCACACTTGATGGCAGGGGGGTCCCGCCCAGGCGGGAGGGGTGCTTTGACATCAGCAGCGTGCGAAACTGAAAAATCATAAAAAGAAAACTAACTACCCATCGTAGGAGAGTGCGGGTTTGCTCAAATTTCTTAGAATGGAATCTTCTTCTATTTAAAAATAGTTGAATACTTTTTTAGCACCCATGGGTAACGCTCATTATGAATTATTATGGACGACTAACTTTGAACGAAAAATACCTATAGAAAAAATCTTTAGAAAAAACTGCAGTTCTTCATGGTTCATCTGCTCCGATTCGAGATCGGAACAAGATATCCGAATTTTGACTTCATCATCGTGATCAGCAATAACAAACCTTTAAAACGAAGAGTCACTCGACAAAAAAATGAATTTTTCCTTTTTTTTCTAACATTATCAGGCATCCCAAAAACGCTCTCCAAGTTCACTTCGTTATCTCAAACATCTTGGAAAAAACATACGAATATACATTCATATACATAAGAATATAATGTACAATATAACGAAAATTTGGCCTAACAGTCACGCTTATAGACGGAACTTTTACAGATTTAACGTTAGCTACGAGAACGGGCTTTATATATCAATTATGACTACAGAGTTAGCGTCTGAAATAGTAAATACATGCTACTTAGGTATGTAATATATATAGGTACCTAAGTACATAGAGGAAAACTCTATTTCTTCACGAAAGGTGAGCGTGACTGGACGGTATGTACGTCCCTAAACGCAAATTAGGTATTCACTCTTTGTTCATAACCTACTCTTTACTGTGAACTAGTCAATTTGAAGTAGTGTGGAAAAGATTAAACGAAGAGAAATACTTACGTAGGTATCTCCAGTGATCATATGAGAAGGATCGTGAGTATTTATTGATCCAATTTCCTCGTCAAATTCCTGGTGTAGATGATCTGTGATTGGAATCAGGAAACTCACTCGTGAATAGCTGGCCGTTGAAGTTGTTGCAGTCGCTCTGAACTGCAGCCGTGCATTCTGCTGGCGGATTATAAAACTAGCTACCCATTTGTGAAACTTCTATAGGATTCTGCTCCCCTGCTACTTCAGCAGTTCCAAACTTCATTTAAAGCTCGTAAAGCAATTTATCAGGTCATTTTTCAACCCCATAATCGCGAACATATAAGGACAAATTTTATTGCTCTTGAATTGAGCACTACAGCCCGTGCATCGGAAAAACTAGGTAATTCTTGGGACCTTCTACGGGATTCTGTTTCCCCGCTACCTCGGCAGCCCCTAATTGCATAAACGAGCATTAATGAATTAATTCATCAACCGGGATTACCAGTCCGTCCAATAGTTATATTTCAATTACCTGTCGGTGATTAATTCCTTTGTGGATGCACTTAGCTGTAGCTAATTGCTTCTAGATTGCAACCATAGATCTATTCAGCTATGTATATCTATTTCGGGAAGAACTGCTTGCGCAATCTAGTCTTCTTCGGAGAAACTAGCATCGTTCTGTCATACAGTGCAATAAACATCATTGATCGCTAAAAACTCTGATTCCCAGGATTTCCACTTCGATATTATCATTTTACGTCGGAAAGATGGGTTGCTTGCAGATAAATTGTGTTGTACGTTGTTACTTTTAAATTGCGAACTACAGCCTGGAGAAAAAGGTAGTTGTTGAGCTCCTGTGGGTTTCTGCTATCTTACTACCTCATCGCCTTGGAACTTCAACCAATCGTTTGAGAAAAAAATAATGGCTCCCAGGTTCCGCATGATCGCCCATCATTTTTATTATCAGCCGGAGAGACCTAGCGACAATTGAACATTTTGTTTGGTGGAACGAGGAGTTACTATCTCAGGCTGTCTGCTGCCTCGTATTACCACAACTGTCTCACTGATATTTATTTTACTTTTGTAGACACTACTCATTTTGAAGAATTTGCACAAATTCCATTGTGAAAACTATCTCACCACACCACATTCTATTATTCGTGTAATTAACTATTAGGACCAAATTACTGATGTAAGTGAAAACTGACTTATTGCAACTGAATTGTCAATCATTTCCGCTGCGCTTAAATGAACAAACGAATAATTGGGAAATAAGTTCATTTTGTAAATGATACATCCATGCAAGAATTTGGCTACTAATACATATACCGTTCAATAACGTACTTATTATTAAAATCGCGCAGTGATTAGATTATTCAATCTGGTTTTGGTTGGTTCTACCCTACATAAATACCGTTAAACCTGAACAAGCCATTTGTCATCAATATACCCCGAAGATTGTCAAGCTGCTGGTTTTTCTGTTCTTGAGACTTTATGCTCTTGATTGAGAATATCCTTCTCCTCATGGTATTTAGCCTTTAAAAAAAAAAAAGAGGTATGGGGAGTCACTGACTAACATCAGTATCCTCAAAGATCCTGGTATCTCCACCAGATACACTGACCATTCGAGTCAGCTCTGGTGCAGCTGAGAAGATGACTATTTTTCTGGCATGTACATCTTCCTGGCTCCACTTGTAATGCGGTGTCCCCACCTCACCTCATTTAGCCTACTGGCTCTTTAGTCTGGACCATGGTTTGAAATTGGTCTCTTGCTTTTGCAACACATGACTTCCCTGTAACATGAATGGTATGAAGATCCTTCAGGGAGGTAGACGACCACATTGATGTTCAATCTCGTTGTGGAAAAGGCCATGGGTTAGCTGGTAGTAGAGAAAAGGGATGATCTCGCTTCTGAGATATTGAAAGAGTGGGTGGTACCTATTTGTTAATGGCGTTATCCTACTGGCAGAAAACCATAAAGGCTCTCAGATCATCCCAGAATATGCTTAGTGTGCGTTATTGGCTTACACCCAATAAATATAATTTGGTGTTCTCTAAAGATCGCCCACCATGGACTGACCATGGGATCATCATCTACCATCATCATATACCAGAAACATGTGACCACCGATGTGGCAAGCCAAGTGTACCTTCGTGCAGCTTGAGCTCACATCTTCTAGGTTTTTCCGAAGACAAAACTGAAGCTTTCATTCCTTTGCAAGTACTTACTGCCAACGCTGTTGTTGAGTGTTTGTAGGTACACTGTGTGAAGGTTGAATGTAGGAAATGGGAAGCTTGCTTTGTTTTGCTGTCTTGGCTTGAAATCCAATTGGTGTTCCTGAAGATTTACACTCTTGTTGAGTTTGGACGGCTTGGAATTCTCTCTCTGACTGTGACAATTCCTTCGTTGACTCCTGGCGGCCTGGGAGCTGCAGGCAACATTACACCATTGAACGATTTTGTCTCAGTTACCACCCATCCTGCTGCCTTCACGGACGTTATCAATTAAATAGGTAAATCCCCGTCCCTGTGGGCAAAACCGAGGGTCGGGTGGAGTTACTAAGGTACAAAATCGCCCGCTTTGTCCACCGTTAGTGATCTAACGTTTCCAATCATTCTACCAATTGCTCATCTACACATCTCACACTGAGCGAGCGAAGCGAGCGAGAAAACTACGCTAGTATATCAATAAAAATAATACTACTCCGTTTGTCTGTGCACAGTACGCACAGCCAAACCGTACATGTATGCACGTTTACGAGGGGGGGATTTACGTGGGATTGTCCGAAAGGGTGCATGAGCAATTTTAAAATTTTCTACCCCACCCGAACCATGGGTGGAATGGGGGTGGGGTCAGTTTTTTGAGGTTAGGCAATGACCCACAAGACCGAGCGGGACATCAACCTTATTTTAAATGGGAACTCCCATTTTTATTGCAGCTTTGAATTCACGTAAAATACCATGAAGAAATGAGCTATCACTTGATTTGCGCGCAAACGTGTGAAATAATGAGTTTTTGAGGATATTCAATTGCCACATGTAATAAGTATATGATTTTGGGGTATTTTTTCATGCTGAACCTCGTAATGATGTTCATTTATTGATATTTGCAACATCAACTTGGGAAAACACCAACAAATTGACTTGCACTTTTCTTACACATTTCCATAATGCACAAAGCATACTAAAACGTGACCGTGCAAGGGAAAAGGAAACTTAACTTGCCAAGGCTTTTTTTTTTTTTTCAGGAGAACAAAAAACGAAGATTGGTTAAAAGAATAGAATTATGAGTATTTTCATACTCATAAACAATCTCTTCTAATTGGAATTAATTTCATCACACTCTCTCTCTCGCCTTCCCTCTCCCCCCCCCCCCCTGAATTTCCTCTCACTCCCTCTCCCCTCCCCTCCGTCCCCTCTCTTCCCAACGCCTCCCCCACACTCCCTCGCCCTTCCTTCTCTCTCCCTCCCTCCGCCTCGCCCTCCCTCTCACTCTCTCTCCCGCCCACCCTCTCCCACCCGCAAGGCGTGCGCACGTTCGTCAATCTAACACTCAAACCCACGAAAAAGACACTTTTTCGCCCGTTTCCGACCCATAGATCTATGCGAGTAAAGCGATCGAGATGGTTAAACGTTAGGACCAACTAGACCCCAAATGGAGTCTATGTGCGAAAGAAAGGGTTTTTTAAGTAAATTCTTAGGCCTTTTATGGCCTGAACGGCGAACGGCGGACGGACATTTCAAATTTGGATTCTACGCACCTTGAAACGTAAAGTGACAAAGTTTGAGGGGGGGTTATAAAAATTTTTTGCTACACGATCACATAGGCTTATTATTGGAAATAATAAACCAAAAAACAAAATATTTTCTTCAGCATAATGTGGAGAAAAATGAAAAAAATATTAACTCAGATTTTACATCTGGCAGGCTAAGATCCCATTACCCTTGCACGGTCACAAATGTAGCTTTTTCGATGTTTTCCCAATAACCTTATGGACCTCCGAATCCGCCCCCCTCAGTGGGTCAATGTTTATCTGAACCAGACAAGGTCCAGTCCCTGTTGTAGTACCTGAGCGCCGCTGAGCTCTACTGTATATCTGATCTGTGATATATTTTTGTACAATCTAGTCATAGTTTTATTTTAATTTGCTGATTAAGTATAGTAACACGTATTTAGTTATTAGTCTATTCTTGATCTAGTCTCAGTTGAATTATTTTTATTTTTGGGTTTTTATCCGCTTTAGGGGCTAAACAGTGGTCATTACTGTACCCCTCATTTTTCCCCCGACAATTTGTCAGTGGAGTTCATGATGGAACTCGGTTTGGTGACGGAGGGCAGCATGGCCCCCCTTAGAATTGTGCCACTTCCAGTGACCCTTTAGACACCTTGTTCAATGCCACTAATGACCCTTCTGATCGATCTGCGGCTTAGGGCCACTTTCACCAACAACTTATAAATCCGAGATTGGCCAAACTCGATTAAATATAATCTCGAGGATCAAACCTTGGCGTCTTTCACCAACCCAAAATTCGTTTAAACCAAGATTGGAATAATCGAGTTTCCCTAACGGAGATTCCGGAAACTGTCCAATGAAAAATTGGACAATTTGAAACGACAGTTAGAAAACCCGCCAGTTAGAAAAACCCGACCCGTTTTTACCCGCGCCGTTTTTTCTAGATACCTAGTTACTATCTACTCGCAACTTTTCGTTGACTTCCAACAAAGAAAGTGTGACACATCATTTGACGGAAGCAGGACGGTTGATCACCTTATTTAAATGTACATAAGTTATTTTATGTGGTATAGGTAGGTAGGTACATACTGTACAAGGGATAGCAATTCAACATCGTATTATAACGTGCAATCATCATCGATTATACTTTATTTTCCTACCATCCTACATCAATTTCGTATTATAATTCATCGATTTGATGGTATAAAAGCCTTTTTCCAACTTATACCTGTTCGAAGGGAACTCCAGGTGAGTGTCGATAAGCTCGAGGACTTTCAAAACTGTCGGTTTTGGGAGCCGGAATCTCCGCCGAAATTCAACGTCGTCCAACCCGCCGTCGGATCGTCCTTGGGCGTCTTTGCAGGACATCGTTCTCATCCAAGGAATCAAATTAATCCGAGCGATAAATCGCGTGAATTCATCATCAAAAACTTGAATAACAATAAACTATATATAAACTATAATAATAAACTGTGAACCAAACTGTAGAGGTAATCCATTAAATTAAAAAAATAAAAACTGTAATCACAAGTTTTTAATGTGATTTTGGCCGTAACAACCAGTATTCCCTAGGAATAAGTCCGTTACCGCAGATTCTCCCCTGTCATTACAGCCATAATCATAATTTTTCCTATGATTACAGCCGTAATCTTAGATTTTCTGTCAGTACTACCGTAATCTTAGTTTTTCCTGTGATTACAATCGTAATGTTAATTTTTTTTTTTTTTGTAATTACAGTCATATTTACAAGAGTGGGTTGTCAGGTGTTAGGGAACATCGGTTTTTACGGCCAAAATCACATGTAAAAAAAGTTCCAGTCATGCAGCATGATATTATGAGCGAATTATCATAAATTACCGTATTGTATACTGTTAAATTGTTTTGAAATTTGAGCTTTTTGGATGCAAAGAAATTGTTAACCATTAATTTGAAGGCAAAAAACGTATTCTAAATAATAATCTGCTATTCAAAAAGTAAACTTGGATTTTTAGCTTTTTTTCTTCAGTTTTATACGATTTTTTGGCAAATGTTAATGAAATTTAAGTACATTTTTCAGCATAATTTGGTACATAAATTTTTGA
This sequence comes from Adelphocoris suturalis, assembly GCA_030762985.1. NCBI lineage: Eukaryota > Metazoa > Arthropoda > Insecta > Hemiptera > Miridae > Adelphocoris > Adelphocoris suturalis. The sequence goes on along the minus strand of CM061045.1, from coordinate 78,418,229 downwards.
ATATTATATCTCATAGTTTTTAAACTTTATGTGAGTAATATTACGTTGAAAAAAAATCTAGATTTAACCATTTTTAGCCGTTTTTGGTGATTTTTTTAGCACATTTTTTGAGATGTGACCAATTTTTGTGCCCAAGAAGTGCTGGCCAACGAACTTATCCTTTCGTTTGGAAAGCGAACGGAATTTTCATCTCAATCCTAAGGATAATGATCGTCTGGAATGACACAAAAACACACACACACAGACACACACACACACACACACACACACACACATATATATATATATATATATATATATATATATATATATATATATATATATATATATATATATATATATATATATATATATATATATATATATATATATATATATATTAATTGCTATGCAATTCTTAGGCCGACCCCCAATAATTTTTTATGTAACGTCCGGGACGAAATTAAAGATGATTTTCACGTACAACCGTTGCTATCGTCCGTGACGCGAAGCGCGAGTTCGTGGGTTCGAATCCCAGCCAGGCTTGAAAATTTTTTTATATCCAAATTTTTTTATATCAATTTTTTTTGCGTGGGTTCGAATCCCAGCCAGGCTTCAACATTTTTTTATATGCAAATTTTTTCAGGCCGACGTGAACGGTAAGTTTACAATGAATTGTAGATTATAATGGGGATGCTCCACAAAATTACGAAACGCACACAATTTGGCCAAAAGAGCCTTTACCATCGTATTGAGATTTTTATACGCCAATTTGCTGGCGGCCACATCACCAGCGCGCGCCAAATTAATGCAGTTTTTAGCTCCCGACCGTGGTTTTTTTTTCTTTTTTCACTAACTAAAAAGCAGGCATCATGTAATTTTACTGTGGGTGTGCGTTTCCAAGCAAAAATTCTTCAGGATAGGCTGGTTCGGAGCTTAAAATCAACCATATCTCAATTATTTTCGTGCGTTTTTATGCGAAAAAACAGCTCCCGGATGATGACGTCAATTTAAATGAGCGTTCGAATGTAAGTGTACAGGTTTACTCTCCTGAAAATCCAAATGAAAGAATGAATTCGTTTGCCAGTATTTTTCTAGCACATTAGGAATTACTTAAATTCCAAAAAAAAAAAAGCTCCAAAAATCACTAAAAGTGGCTCAAAACGGCTAAAAATTGTTAAATTTAAATTATTCTTTAGATTTTTAGCTAAAAAAAGTTTATCAACAATATAGTAGAACATTAAAAAAATTATGTACTAAATTATGCTAAAAAATGTACCTAAATTTAATTGATATTTGCTAAAAAAATTTATGAAACATGCAAAAAGCTAATTATCCAAAATATATTTTCAGACGAAGAATATTATTAAAAACGACATTTTCTGCCATAAAATTGGTAGTTATTTTGTGTCGTACATTCTTGTTTTCTAAAAATGTTGCGAACGTATATATATTTTCCTTTTACATAGATACAAAGAATGTCATTTAAAGATCAATGATGTTTTATCTGTTTTTGTTTGCAGTGGGTTTTATCTGTTTGTAGGTTGGGTTGGGGCAGTCATAGCGTATGAATAGGCGTTTGTCAGTATCAAAGGGCTACTGCGGAGGTGAGGTGATATATAAGAGGTATATACACCTACACCGTAATAAAATAAAACGTTTACAAATGGTGTCACGGCCACAAGTATTTATGTGCTTCGGGGCCCCGGAGGTGTAACGTAATATTCGTACAATTTATGTGACCACAAATATTAGGTAGAGGCCTATTGTCGCCGCTTATTAAAATCACGTTGTGATTGATGGTGCTCATATTGATGTGCCGGGGACCGCCCCCTTTCGGCGAAGCGAGACACCGCCCGCCGCCTCCGTCCCTCCGGCCTCTTTTCTTATTATTGCTTTGTTTGGTCATTTAATTATCCGGCATTCCGCCTTCCCCCACCCTTTTCCATTGACTTGGGGTTCCCTTCTCGCAAACCGCATTCCTTCCGCGGAAAAAAAAAGAAAAGTTGAATGGACCGTGAAATATGAACGGGGTTATCAATTCATATATAATAATAGTCCCTCGCCCGTGCGTCAGACGATAACCGGTGGGACGAATTGCTTTGATCGTTACAGTGTTATGGGAGGCTGAGATTCCGATCGCGGCACCGCCGGGGGTCGGATTATTACACTTAGTACCAATAACACTATGTGCGCCCTCTTGAGCGAGATGAGTCGACAAGTCTGCACATTGTGATTGAGTGAGCGTCATTTCACCCGATGGTATGAAAACACCGCCTAAAGAACCAGGAGCAAGGGGAGCTGTTTTGCCCGCCCGTTGCAAAAAATGGCTTGCAAATCAAATTCAGTAGTGAGGGTTGAATAACAGATGATTTTCCAAAAATTTCCACCATTTCCAGAGGTTGCGTTGTTTAGACCATAAATTTAGCAATTTCCAGTCAAATGAAACCTTTTCTCTACCAAATGAAACTTCGTACTGACTAATTGAAACCTTGTTCCAATCAAATGAAACCTCGTAGGTACCTACTACATCAATGGGCTCGTCCGCTTCACATGGTTCCAAAGAAAGGTGGAACCTGGCGACCATGTGGAGATTATAGGCGATTGAACGATTGTACTGTTCCTGATTGTTATCCACTGCCTAGAATAGAAGATTTCCAGTACATGGTCAAAAATAAAACAATATTCTCCAAAATTTATCTTTTTAAGGCTTATCATCAGATACCTGTAGCAGAAGAAGATAAATTAAAAAAAAACAGCCGTAACCACCCCATTTGAACTTTATGAATTCAATGTTATGCCATTTGGTTTAAGAAATGCTCCCGCTACTTTTCAAAGATTCGTTCATGAAGTTTTTAGAGGTCTCGATTTTGTTTTTCCATATTTAGATGATCTACTGATTTCTTCCTCATCTTCAGAGGAACATTAGAGACATTTGGAAATCGTGTGTGGTCGTCTAAGCAAATATGGACTGAGAATAAATGTTCCTAAATCTGTCATTGGTGAAGAAGAACTTGAGTTTTTAGGCTACATGATCACACCACTGCCATCAAAAGTTAAGGTGATTACTGACTATAAGCTACCAGAAACAGCTCATCAGTTACGTACATTTCTTGGTACGCTTAACGTTTATCGTAAGTATTTAAAAGGCATAGCAGAAACTTAAGTAATTTTACATGCATATTTGAAAGGAGCAAGAAAAAACACCATAGGAAAATTATTTGTAACCCTGAAGCAATTGGCAATTTCAACAAATGTAAACAAGATTTATCAAATGCTGCTCTGCTTACTTACCCAAACTCAGATTTCACTTTGTCATTAGTCGTTGATGCCAGTGATTTCGCTATTGGAAGTGTTTTGCAGCAATATGAAGGAGATGGATGGAAACCTATTGCATTTTTTTCCAAGAAATAGAACGATACTCAAAAATTATATTCTACATACGACAGAGAACTTTTGGCTTGCTATTTGTCAGTTAGAAATTTCAAACAATTTCTCGAAGGTACAAATTTTACGATCTACACTGATCATAAACCATTAGTTTTTGCTTTCAAACAAAGAAATGAAAAAGCTACACCACGACAACAGAGACACTTACAGCATATATCACAATTCAGTTCGGACATTAAATACATCAAGGGTGAAGACAACATTATGGCTGATAATTTATCCAGGCTGGAAGCTATCACAGTCTTAGATTTTGAAAAAATAGCTGCCAGTCAAACCAATGACCTTGAACTTGAAAATTTAAAGAAAAATGGCCAAACCTTGAAATTCAAAAGTAGTTTTTGTATTTGCTAATAATAATTTCTTCTTAAATTAGCATTACATATAAAAAGTCCAGTCATGCAGCATGACCCCATGAGCGAATTTTTGAAGAAATCTTCGACATTTCAGTCGCTATTGATCGTGTTGAGAAATTTTAGTTTATGATTTTGATAGACAAACATGGAATCAAATTATTAACACATGCACAGAGTAAACTCATCAGTTGTGATTACATTTTTTTTTTTTTTTTTTTTTTTTAAGCACCTACTACCTACGTTTTAAACAGCATGGTTCTAGGATTGGTTATACAGGGATACTTCCATAAGAGTAGTTCAATCTGAATTTGGACAATGTTTCATGCAAATATTACCGATTTTTACAACTAGCGAACGGCATTATTTCGATTTTTGACTGATTTTTCAACTTTGATATTTTTGAAAACTTGATACATATTCTTATAGGAAATGTTACGCTGATTCCGAATATACCACATGTTAGTATGCTGAAAAAATTATTTCGCACAACAAATCGCAAAAAACAGGCTATTTTGAAATTTTTGACTACATTTTTGAAAATTTCAACCCGAAGATGTAATCCGATCATGCTGGCCAACGAACTTGAACTTTCGTTTTGTGTCCTTAACATTTTAAAATTTGTTTGAAGTTTCTAGCACAATTCTACGGACAATTATCGTCTGGAATGACACATACATATATACAAACATACATATTTACATACATACATACATAAAAAAATGCGTTAAACTTCAGAATATGATTCAGAATAGCCTGTAACGGATTTCTGCATAAAATTTTTTCAAAAATTCACATTCTACAAATTTTGAGGCGAGAGCAATAGCTTAATTTTCTTCAAAAATTCGCTAACAAATTTAGTGATACCGCTGAATTTAGAGGTAAAAAAGTTACAAAATTATAAACGCGCTTTGACCATTTTCAGATACTTAATGGGAAAAAGTAAAAAATTAATGTAGGTACGAATGAGTGTTACTGTGGGAGAAGAAAAATGTTGGGAAAGAAAACTTTGGTCAAAGTGTTCCACCAATAAAGAGCCGTCTTCCCATCAAAAGGAAACACTTAGCCATTTTTATTTAACTCGGAAATCCATGCTCGAACTTTTTAACTATAAAATGTACCACTTTTTGGCATTTTCAACAAAATTTTATTGGTCCTCTGAGGACGTGAGTATTGGAGACGGAGCAGACGTGAGTGAATTGACTGAGTTTACAGACTCGGTCATTTTGACCAATTTGAAATTTGCTCCGATCACATCAGTTGATGTGGAGCGTTCATTTTCCATCTGTAAGAATATCCTCTCTGATCGCAGACACAATTTAGTTCAAGACAACCTGGAAATGAATGTTTTTGTAAACGTAACTAAAATACGAAAACCTAGTGCATATTACGTACTGGAAACAGTTGTTGGACGGACTTATTCATAGGAAACTCCGGTTGTTACGGCCAAAATCACATTAAAAACTAGTGATTACAGTTGTATTTTTTTAATTTAATGGATTAAGCCACAGATCGATCAGAAGAGTCATTAGCGGCATTGAACAAGGTGTCTAAAGGGACACTGGAAGTGGCGCGATTCTTAAGGGAGCCACATCATGGGCTCCACTGGCAACTCAGAGGAGGAAAAATTTAAGGGTACAGTGAAGACCACAGCTTAGCCCCCAAAATGGATTTAAAAAACCCATAAATAATGTGATACAACTAAGACTAGATGTAAAATATGCTAATAACTATGTACATGCTCCTATATTATACAATCAGCAAGGTGAAATAAAGCTACGACTATATAAATATATCACAGATCAGACATCACAGTTCGCAATAGAGCGTAGCGGCTCTCAGGGACAACAACAGGATTCGGGCCTTGTCTGGTCCGGATAAAACGTCAACCCACTAGACTGATGCTGGACTCGGAGATCCACAAGGGCTGGACAGTCCTCCAGAAAGTGACGGATGGACAGATCACCCCCACACCTCCTACACACAACATCTCTGCAATAAGCAGGTGTCTTTGAGTAAGACGGGTATGGCCAGTGGCAACCCGGTTGACCACTATTCGATCCCTCCTTGGAAGTAGGGTTACGAAAGGGCCCTGTTAATTATTGAGCATTTTGTAAAAACCACATATACATAGTAGTAAGCAACTTTTATTCAGAATCATATTCGTTCAGAATTCTTTCTTTTCAAGTGTTGAATTTTATCTCCCGTATTTCACTTGTTTTTGCCGCATATTTCATTGGTATTTTCTGCATATTCTATGGCATATTTGGGGCATTTATGCTGCATAAAAATCCGGTCTCTATGGATCACCTATATATCAACAATAGCGCTTAACCATGTACTGTCGTGAAACCAATGATACACGCAATGATATATGCGCCCCCAATGATACACGCAATGATACATGCGCCCACAATTTTTATGATTTCGATTTTTGGAATTTTACAGGTTATGCTTTCAGCAGCTCTCACGGATCAACAATAGGCTCTGTGCACTCACTAACGTGTAACCATTGATACACTCATACATTCAGATTTTGTAACTGATTTCGGCGAAGCTTTGTGGAGATTTACAGATTAGTCCAATAAGAAAATCAGATTTCAACTGTCAGTAGAAGCCACTGCGCGAATAAACTGAATCCTCAAAACGTTGACTTTCCTTGAAAAATGGAGCTACTGCGATGCCTGAAAAATTGTTGAATAAGAATTTTCCCCAAATCTCTTTCATGGAAATCCGTTTTGAGACAATTTGAAACGCCATTTCAAACGTTATCATTCCAGATGATGACAACCTCCTTAGGATTGAGATAAAAACTCTGTTCTTCTTCGGAAAAACATTTAGTAGAACAAATAAACGATGATTTCATTGGCCAGCACTTTTAAGCGAATTAAATACCTCAAATTCTAAAAACGCGCTGATGAATTCTCTAAAAATCGCAAAATATTAGGCATATAAAGTTTGTCATCAGTCATCATAAAACTTGAGCACATACTTATGCTTCAAAATATTAACTTGAACATCATCGGAATGCACTAAAAATTTATTTTAAAAAAAAATTGTGAAAATAAAATAAATGTGTTAATTGTGTAGCTGAAAACAATTTACAAAACGTTTTCTAGCTGTTAGATGTATAGTTAAAAATTTCTTTGCACTCGAAATGCTCAAATTTTGAAACGATAACATTAATATAAAAAGGAAAATGACGAAAATTTGCTAAAACGATCATTGCAGCTTTTTTAAATTCCTTCTCCGTTTTCACACAAATTCGGAGAATAGTGTAGGACTGAATAACAGTTGATTTATCACGAACTTCATCAATGCCTATTCAGTACCCTTGAATTTTGGTTTATTATTTTCAATGATGAGCCATGAAACACATGAGCCAAGAAAAACATGTAACCTCCACCCCCTCAAAATTTGTTGATTCATGTTTCAAGATGCGTTGAATCCAAAAATCGAAAAGACAAGGTGATCCGTGCTCACAAAGTGAGTCACATGATAGTGCATTTTCTTGTAATGGTATCCGCGTGAAATAGACGCTTCCTGCGTTGAATAGGAGACGAAATGGCTTTGGAGCACACTCAGCTGATCAATGACCTCTCAGTCGTCTTCAGCATTCTCCCTTGAGCCTCCCTCTCAAATTTCAGCTGCCTGCGTTGAATACTAGACAAAATGGCTTTGGAGCTCACTCAGCTGATCGATGACCTCTCGTGCTGACCTTTAAATGCTGCCTTTAGTATACATTCATACATACATCAACGGACAAAGTAAATACAATACCTCATTTTTCCATTTATTAAAGAAAATGCGCTAATAGCGTACGTGTAAGTAATGTACGATTGCCAGTCCTTTTTTCAAAGAATCACTTTTTTAGTCAGAGAGCACGCTGAAACATCTAAAGGCAGCATTTAAAGGTGGATATGCAGCGCGTTTAGCTGACAAATTGACTATCTCGTAATCAATAGCTACAAAGTAGGCCGAGATCAAGATTGCCTCCCGACCATTTTTTAAAAACAAATTTATTCCGTTTGGTACATATATTCTTATTATTTTATACATCGAAAACATTCACTTCCTGCGTCGAAGAGGAGAGAAAATGGCTTTGGGGACCACTCAGCTGGTTGATGACCTCTCATGCGTCTTCAGTATTCTCCCTTGAGCTTCCCTCTCCAATTTCAGCTTCCTGCATTGAATAGGAGACGAAATGGCTTTGGAGCACACAGCTGATCAATGACCTCTCAGTCGTCTTCAGCATTCTCCCTTGAGCCTCCCTCTCAAATTTCAGCTTCCTGCGTTGAATAGGAGACAAAATGGCTTTGGAGCTCAATCAGCTGATTGATGACCTCTCAGTCTTCTTCAGCATTCTTCCTTCAGCCTAAGTTTCATCTAAATCAGACGTCAGGAAGTGGCGAATATTTAAATTTTAAAACGGTTTTAAGAGGACGTAAATACATACATCTACGGACAAAGTGAACACAATAGCTCTTTTCCTTTTTTAAAACAGTCCTCCAGAGGCTTTATTACGTTCTCTCCGAAACTACTGGGCCAAAGTTTATGAATTTTGTGTCAACAGTTACATTTGGGGTCTTATTCGTCCTAAATCGTCGGCATCACTTTCGATGAACCCTAAAGGATAGAATTTAAGGGCTAAAATATTGAATATCGAGATCTAGAAAACATTTGAAATGAGAGAAGAGTTTTTGTTGCCAGTGATAGATATCATCCCAAAGAATCGAATGGTAACACCCAGATCGCAGTAGTTGATTCCTTGCTCTTCCTAAGGGCTTTAAATTTGACAGGGAAAAAGATCATTAGCATGATTGCGATCAGAACTGGTGCAAATATGGTAAAAATCGCTTTATAAACTACGACGATCGAATAAGCTGATATAATTCCAACGGCATTCTAGCTTCACGAAATCTAGTATAATATACGGTCTAGTGAAGCGTTGGTAGGTGTTTTTATTTTATCTCAGTAATTTTCAGTTGGTGGGTGCCTCCGTCATCGTCGGCACACGTTGGATCAGAGGGACTAGTAAGGAGTTGATGATTTATTTAATTAGTTTTCTCTGTTGGTGCCTGCATCTATGTATATTGATGACAAGGTCAACCATTCGCCCGACCACCACGAAATAGTGGTGGTTACAAAAGTGCATTACTCTAAGGGGCTCATGAGACTAATTTCTTTCTTTATCAATCTACAGTGCTAAAATTTGATTGGAGTTCCTTTGGGATATCTAGAATACAATTATAGTGTACAAAGGAGCATTGATTCAGCTGTGGGACATCTGAACCTAATATTTTTCTAAATCATCCTATGGAACCGAAACCTGAAATGAAACTTCTTTGATACTTTTAAAATACAATTGAAAAGTACGGAGGGGCTCGGATCAGCTGAGGGACCTCTGCGACAAATTTCTTTCCTGATAGTCCTACGGTCCCCAAATTTATGATGGAGCTCCTTCGGGACACCTTGAAAACGATTACAAGGTATGCACGCGAACTCCAAGCTGAGGGACCTCTGAGGCTAATTTGATTTCTAATTCTGAACCTCCGATGCTGATATTTGAAATACAGCTCCTTTGGTACACCTGGGGGATATTGGAAAATTGGAAGTTGTGGCGCTTTGAAATATCAACTAGGTTTAACAATTAGAGACCAGCGATTTGTTTAGATGGGTATCTAATGCAGAAATAATAAACCTTTGAGTAATATTTTCTGCGTTATATGTTACGACACGGCAAATTGGAGACGCTTTATGCATATTTCAGTTCCGTTTATTTTGGCAGCTGGTCGCTTCCTGCTCACCCTCAATCGGGTTTGTCTCGCTGGTTGATCTGCTGCGGATAAAGATCTCTACATTATTTAGATAGGAGCTATCTTAGGGTCGGACAATGAATGAGTTGGTGACTCGCAGCGTTGGGGGCGGAAGTGAAAATGCTCATGCTCAGGATTTGAGTTGACATCTGACGCAGAGAGTTATCGTCCCCCGCCTTAACGGTTGTCCACTTCGCGTCAGACCGCCCTTAATTACAACCAACGTCCATTCACTGTCTCACCCCTCACTCCAATTCCGGGAAACAGATCTTGACGATTCTTACTAGAATTAAGTCTCAGGAGTGAAGATCGCCCCTAACGAATCTTTAATTAATTGATAGTTATATCCATATATGTGCGTGTTTTGATACATGTATTTATTTGTTTGTATGAATCACCATGTGATTATTTTAGCATTATCTTTACAAAATAATTATTTTCAACCCGAGTTTTAATCAAGCACACAATATCAAAATTATAATAAAACCTACCAGTTCATCAATTAGGACAATTACTAACTGTGTCTTCTCATGTCGCTAGCACGCCAACCTGAATATAAATCACTCATTATCAACACATACATTAAGGTGTATCAGTGCTGTCAAAAATAGTAGGTATCCACAGTTATACTCTACCACACCGAGAGAGTCTCCGTTCCAAATGTTGGCATCTTAGGTTAAATTGGAAAGAAATTAACTACAGAGATCACTCAGCTAATTAGAGTGGTTCCACAAGTTGTGATTATACCCAGAGAGGTCCCATTCCAAATTTCAGTATCGCAAGTCGAATAAGAATAAAATTAGCTACAGAGCTCACTCTGCTATATATATATATATATAATTCTGATGCAACTGATATACTGGACAGTTGCTGTATCAGAGTGGGACGATTGTTTCTGGGGCCATTCTGGCCCAGGACAATCGTGGCATGTCTTGAGAATGCGGCAGTAATGGATTTATCGTCCACTCTTTCTTGAGGGCATAGCCAGGCCCTCCTTTCCTCTCTGGAGTTGGCCACACTCAGTGAGTGCGCTCGGGATGGACGACGTGGAGGTGCCAGGTTTTCATGGGAAGCAGTAACTTGTATAGGGACTGCAGGATTTCATGATGCCTAGGTACTGAGCCACCTCTTCTTATAACTTGTGGTCTTCCCATTTTCGGTAATAATGCATGTTCTTCATCTTTTGGTCCAAATCTTGTTGGGAGTAACTAAGACAGGGTGAGTACTGGATATCCTTCCCTACCTATCGCGAGCTTTGCCTACATACTAGATTCCTAGTCTAATAACAAATAAGGTAGCCTAATATCAAATACGCGTTCACGGCTATTCCTATAGACCTTTCACACAATAAATACTTTCATACGAGAACCAAAACTGATTCGTACGCATACATCATAGCCAGCGGAGCAGAGCAAAACCCGGCCGGCACCCTCGGGCCCACCCTTCCTAGCCCATTCAACACGGCTCTAAAAATCAGGTCTGATACCCCAGCCTGATCAGCAGTGGCATTATATATGTTTGAGAATTCACGTTCTGTGCTACCGGCTCTGCTGACAAAACACAACTGTCAGAGCTGTGAACGAGGAATTTCCAACAGAATCTTGATGTTATTGAATGGGAAAAGCACCAGCCTACCGACCTACAGCCCTTCTCCATCCCTACCGGTCTGCTTAAATGAACAGAGTTTGTAGGGGTGCCTTGACTTCATATGCATTCACCAGGCCGCGGGAGGTGTCCGCCTTGACTTCATATGAAGTCATCAGGTTTAAATGGGCTAGGACGGCATTCTGGTACCCGTCTTGTAGGGTTTCCCGATAACTAGACAGTTACCAATAAGGAATAAGGTTGTTCCAACCCACCGCATTGAGTCATGTCGCTAAGAATTTCCTGTATCTGAGTCCGGAGATTTCCACCATATCGGTTCCTGAAACTTAAAACCTATCTCTTTAGTTCCAGATTTAATCATTATCTTTTATTTGTTCTTAGTGTGCTGCCCATGTTATCAAAGAGCCGTTCACTTCCCACGTTCCAGATTTCGTTGTTCTATAATGATAGGAATTATTGTACTTTCATGGACTTGGAAAAGTAAACAGTTCGTTCTTCTTTTTAAACATTATTATTTCTTTCCTTTTTGGAAAGAAATAATTGTGGTGGACAATTTTTGTTAAATTGTTTGATCTGGAAATTTTCTAATACCTCGCCGCTGATTCACAATTTATTGTTCCATCAAATGGATTTGTTGAAGGCAAATTTCGATGTCTTTCCGACGCGACGCATCTACTCTAGGCTCCTACCCACTTGTTTGATTCATACATTTTAATTCTTCGCTTTATAACTTTTCTCCTTCTTCTTCTTCCCTCTTATTAGGTCTTCGCTTTTTAACTTTTCTATCTACCTGATTTTCCTAATTCTTAAAAGATGGGCGCAGTTTCTTGGTTCGCCATACGTCAACTTTTCTAAGACTAAATCTAGCACGCGACTCGAGTTTGCACTATTTCATCAATAGATAGTTTTGTCCATTTTAGCGAATTTTCGTAAAAAAATATACCTATTGCAATGGCTCAAACATTCGTTAAATTACTTTTTTTTCTGCAAATACCGATTCGTGTACTTCCTCGCCGTGTTTCTCATAGAATGCTACGATAATTGAATATTATTATCATCGAAAGGGGTTTTAGGGGGATCGATTGGAAGTATTTCCGTGTACCACCCACCCAAACCAGGTCTTAGTTGACGCTGGTCCCCTCCAAGGCCTTAAAAATTATTTCCGGGCAATAAGAAATGGCTTGTAGTCTTGACCTATCAGAAGTGTAATCCTTGCGTCTGTAAAATAGGTAGCTGCTGTTCGAGTCATATGTGGCCATCGTTATGAAAGTTCTTTGAAAGGTTTTTAGTTGTTCGATCACCATTTATTTTCCCTGATCGAGCCTTTTCGATAAGAAAACAGGAAATTTCTGTGCTCTTCTGTTCTGACAATATAACACGTTTACTTTTGTCAATGTTTCATTCGGACCTCGACCTGTGACCCCCAATTTACAGGCTAGTTCACTCTGCATCATTGTTTAAGCCGTTCTCTCATTGAGTAAGGTGAAAGTTTTGAGCGTACCCGCTGGACCACTCACTCGAACAGGTACTACCTTAAGAAGTATTTTTCCTTGTTGCCATATAAAAGTCACAGCGGCACTTCAGGAGGCTGTTTCGTAATTGTCAGCATCATACGCTTGCTCACAACTTCTGTTTGCTCACAATGTGCTCTTGATGGAAATTAGGGAATTTTCTTTGAAAGGGTACCTTAAGTCTATGGCTAATATGGTAAAGCGGTTTGTGGAGACTATCATGGTCACTTGATGAGATGTTTTCTCTTCAAAAATTGGAGACATAAGCTGTGATTTCGAGCCCATTTCCATCGTGAAATTACTTCCATTTTCCTCCATTTGGGGCATTCTGGCTGTAGGTGAGCTCTCCTGTAGACTTCACCTTACTGCCACTATTGCGTAACAGTTTGGCATACGTTATCCTTCCACATCTTTGATCGCTCACTCGCTAAATGACAAACGGCTTCACCTTTTTTTGATCAACCAACTTGAAAATTTACAAAGACGTGATGGCTCTTAGACTCGCCCCATTGACTGCTTCAAACACCCGGCAGTTTTGGCAGTAATTTCTGCGTAAGGGATAAACGAAATTTTCAGAAAACCCTATCGAATCTATTGTCACTTTATAGTTTTGCACTTCTGTAACACAATCTAGAAAAGCAATGAAATCGTTGTCACCTATTGATGTAAAGTCTTCTAGTTGCTTTCCAAGTTCAGTAATAATTATTTTCGGCCTCCAAAACACGCTTCCATATTTTCCATTATTTGAACACTTTACTTCTTGGAATAGCCAAAAGTGCCTGAACTTATTGCCTAACTTTTCCTATCAGACAGTTTTCTAGTCGCTCGAGGTTCTCATCGTAATGTGAAACCACATTATTCACTTGAACTTGTGGGTTTATTTTTGAACAAAGGCCACTCCATCGCATCCCCCTCAAACTGAGGAAGAGTCTTAGAGTCAGATTGACGACAAAGCAGAGTTTTAGGATCGAATGTACTAATGAAGCTGTTCAGGTATGGTTGGCTATGACGTATCCTATGATCTATACCCTTAAACGTTGCTGTAAGAGCTGGGGTATCTGAACACCAAAGGGATGGAATAACTCAGTGTGAATATTACATTCATCTTCCTTCGTGATGTGTTGTAAACCTCTAGGTTCCACAGTGCGGCAGCCACATGGGTCAAGTGAACAAAATTCAATAAATACTACTAGAAAATTACTTGCTGAATACAAATATACCCTATTGGGAGTCAGAGATGAGGTCAAGAGAAAGTGTTTGCAAAAGAAAATCGATTAAATAATCCATATTTTAGGCTTTGACCATAATATAGAACGGTTTTTTCTTTTCCGAAAATTGCTTTTGACTGAATCATCTACGAAAATGAGTAAAGAAAAGGATCAAATTATCTACTCCAAAATTAAATTAAAAATTATCATTTCATAAATCAGGTTTTTATATAAATTCATTCCTTCATCACAAAATCCATTTACAATAAAGTAGGTGTGGTGTGCATGTTCGCTCTCCTGGTCACTGTTTACCTCTTACTGAGTGAAGAACCCCCCTTCACCTCCACCACCAAACCCCATACACTCTGCTTTGTATGAAAGTGAAGGCTCCCCGAGTCCTGGAAGATAAAGGAAGAAACCATACGGGTAGTGGACGAGTACAGATAGCTGGGTGTATATCTCACTTACCGGTTTACCTATGATTCACATTTAGAAAGGAAGTTGACAGCTGCCAGCCTAGCCACTAATGCAATGAATCCTCTTCTGAGGGCCAAGGGTGTATCCATACTCAACAAATGGAAGGTATTTGATTCAACAGTAAACTCTGTTGTGACAAATGCTGCTCAAGCGTGGGGTTCAAATAGATATGCTTCAGTGGAGCGATGACAGTATTCATTCATCCGGAAGCTTTATGGAGTCTCCTCATATACCCCTGTTTATGTGCTGCTTTGCGAAACTAGTAGAACCTCGATGTTTCAGAAGACTTTCCTCGGTAATATCTGCCAAAGTTCTTTTAACCATGTATTATGGTTTGTTCGAATCTCGTGTGAGGTATGGAGTTCTCTTATGGGGCAACTCCAGTGGAGCACAGGTCATCTTCCGTCAGCAGAAGGCGGCTATAAGAATAATAAAAGGGGTGCCTTCTGATGCCCATTGCAGGCCCCTCTTTGTTGAGCTTGGGCTTCTGACATTGCCGGCCTTGTTCATATTGGCCAGCTTGGAGAGGATCAAGGCTCGTGAGGATGGTTTGCCTCGTCTTGGCGACAATCATGGGTACTACACGAGGAACCGTAACCGGCTCGCCGTTCAGCGCCATCGTCTGGCCTTGGTTCAACGGCGGAATCCTGACGTCGTAGGAATCGAAATGTTCAACGGTCTTCCGGAGCACCTCAGGTCCCTTCCCCTTCAACAGTTTAGCAGGAGGATCAGGGAAATCCTCGTGTCTGCTGCACCATACTCGGTGGGCGAGTTCAGTGCAGATATTGGGTGCAGAGATATATGCAGATATTGCAGATATTTGACGTATGTTGTTATCACATCACTTGTACTTTTATGACGTTTTATTATGTACCGTTGCTGTACGTCAACAATAAATTGATTGATTGATTGATTCTTCAGACCCTGGCGATCCTTGTTAAGTACATTTCGAAAAACCTTAGGCTTCCCGGGAGCAGACTACCCCGCATAATGGCAGACGAAGTGATAAAGCGCGGTTGTTCCTGGGTTAATGACTGACGGCAGTTGGCGGTGAAGGTAGATGTTGAGTTGGTCTTTGACTGTGTTCAGACCTGAGGAACAAGTGGGAAACTATAATATAGCACTGAAGCATCAGGAATTGCAGGAGCTCAAAGCAAGAATGGAAGCCTCTCAATACCACAGCCACTACCTTGAAGTTTTCCGGGATTCACCCCTGCCCAGCTACCAGGAAAGTTGTGATCTTGGCCAGGCTCGTTGGGTTTTTAAGGCACGTTGGTTCACCTGATTTTCCAGAGATGGAGAAGCGAGGCTGCCCAGGGATGCTCGCTGTGCACCCTGAATGAGCGTGAGGATATCCTGCATTTCCTGGCTGTCTGCCCGATCCTGAGCGAACTGAGGCACAGGTGGTTTGGAGTGGGACGAATGAGCAGAGAGGAAGGCATCGAAGTATTGAGGAACCCTGATTTTGAGAAGCTGTCAGGATTTTGTCACACTGCTTGGCTGTACAGATGAGTCCAACAGTCCAACTTTTAGATGCCAACTTATCCTGAAAATGTGCTTTGATCGCGGGGTCATCTTTATCATTATGATTCCTACTGTTTTCAACTTTATATATTTTCTTTGTCAAATAAGTTGCCGATGTTATGTTACCATTAAAATGCAAAAATATTACCCTACAAAGGTATACAAATAAGTATAGTATAATATATTATAAATTATAAGTAGATAAATTTTGTTCTTCACACAAAAAAAACCTATTGCCTACCTAACTATCCACGTAAAATATTCAAATTATTGAAAACATAATATATTATGCTTTAATACCGATAACACTTACTCAATGAATTAGAATCTATTGAGATCTACAACCATTATTTCAAATAACTAGCCACAACTATGCTGTTTAATTTTTTCTGTTCAAAATACTAAGCTGTGTTGATATTTTATTTTTTTTATATATATTGTCCTTATCTTGCCACGACAACTACAAGTATAGTACAATTAGTAAGTTCAGTTACCAGCAGGTTCAGGTAACTGCGTCCGCTCGCTATTGAAATTACAAGCCCTAGAATTGCTTATTTTGGGGCCGGATACTTTCACGGATACTGTAACTGTATTCATAGTCCACGGATACAGACACTTGCCGAGGAAAAGTAACTACGGATACAGTTACAGTTACTTGTATCTGTAACCGTAACTGTATATAGTTACTTTCTCGGATACAATCACAAAAATCGACCTCATTTGACTGGGATTCGGAAACTTGACTTCTACTGCACACCTAATGGCAGTTTTGAAGTCTACAGAGTACGAAACGGGGAAGTGATGAATTCCAGTCATGCAGCGGCTACGGAGTGCATTTCCAAAGAAACATGCGGTTTTTGGATTTTTAGTTCCCCAAATACGCAAAACATGAACCTTGGCACAGTCGGAAAATTTTGATAGTATACTCCCTCGGCCTCCAGAATTTCCTGCGTAAGTTTTTGCATATTTCACGACGTACTGACGTGGTTTTTGCCTTAGGGTGAATAGAAAAAAGCTGAATTTTTCACTGTATACTTTTGAGACTTTTAGAATGAGTTGCACAAAATTTCAGATTTTTGAACCAAGGTTCAGTTTTTGTGTAATTGCAAAACTAAAAATCCAATAACCGCATGTTTCTTTGAAAATGTACTCCGCAGTCATACTGCATGACTGGAATTTGTTACATCCCCGTTTAGTACTCTGTAGACTCCAAAACTGCGACTAGGTGTGCTGTAGAGGTCAAATTTCCGAATTCCAGTCAAATTAGGTCGATTTTTGTGATTGTATCCGAGAAAGTAACTAGATAAAGTTACGGTTACAGATACAAGTAACTGTATCTGTATCCGTAGTTACTTTCCCTCGGCAAGTATCTGCATCCGCGGATTTCGGATCCAGTTACAGTATTCGTATAAATTCTGTGACGGTAGATACAGGTACCAAGTAACTGTAACAACACCTTCACATTCGGTAAATACAATGAATTTGATGAATTGGCTGATTTGGTTCCTTTCCGGCAAGAATTCCACAAATTTGCCAGAAGTATCCTATAAAATATCTAGATACTGCCCAACTCTGGTTTGTAACACGTTAACATCAAAAGTCAATATCCCGAAAGGTTGGTTTCTCATAATCTATCACCGGTCCGATTTCGTTCAAATTTGGGGGAACTAGGGTACTACGTTTGGGATGGTGTCCCATGAATTTCGTAGCGATTGGTTGCAGTAATCACACTTGGGTGGCGTTTCGTAGCGGTCGGTTGCACATGCGCAAACCTGAATTTGGTTGTTACGAACTGAGTCTTTTAGAGGAAGTGAAGTACAAAAACTGGCAATACTACTTAACTTGATACACTTTTTTATCGAAGTCACTATTCCTCACGTAATCGAAACTTCGAGACTAAGAGTCAGATTTTGATGAAATGGTCTAGGATTGTGACGATTAGCTCCTAGTTGGTTCCTTATATACGTACCTTAGATGGTTAATGTCGTTGGGTCGATGCGATGGTAAGGAGTGCACATGCGCAAACATAAGTTGCAGCCCTATTTTGCATATTAATATGTATACCCATATATTACTGTTTTGTTTTGCATTCTATCATTTCGACGTAGTTTGTTCCTCAACTAATTCTATACGTACCCATAAGTGAGGAAGATATACTGCCTACTTAACCTGAATTTAACCTGTCACAACTAGAAAGGTCATTAGTGGCAACATTGCTAGGGGCACGATTCTTAAGGGGAGCCAAGAAGACCGTCCATTAGTAGTCGAGCTCACATCATGGACACTACTGGCATATCGGAGGGGCAATAATAATTATTACAATGATAGCCCGCAGGGCAAAGCACCACAGCTCTTTGCGACGAGGAATACAATGATGACAACTCCGTAACCCCTTCAGTGAATAAAAATACCCGCCAAATTAAAAGTGCAATGGATTATGCACACACTATCTTATATCTACGTATATGTATACTACTGGTTATATTATCTATAATGCAGCTGCTTAAAACAAAGCTGTGACTATATACTTATAAATACATCACAGACAAAAGATATCACAGTTCATACTAGAGCCCAGCGGATCTCAGGTACAAAAGTAGAGATATAGAGAAGAACAGCCAAACGACCTGGCTCTCAGTCTGGTCCAGAGAGAAAGTCAAACTATTGAGGGGATCCAAGCTGGACCCTGAGGTTCATAAGGGCTGGATAGATCCACACAAGCCTCCAAATATTGGCGTATAGACAGATCACGCTCACATCTCCCAAAAACATAAGCTACTGCACTAAGCAGTTGTCCGAGGGCAAGACGGTCATAGCTAGCCCACACATCACTATTCTGTCCCTTCTTGAATGTAGGGTAACGAACGGGCCAGCTCAGGCCATGAAGGACGACATTTCGACCAGTGATCTCACTCTGTCATCCTCTTTGATCCCGTTTGAGGTCTCTGCGGATTTTTTCTGCGCAATGTCCATATTGCCTTTTGAGGAAATTTACGTTTTGCGCATGTGCAAACGATTCTATTGGTCAGAAGGTGTCGCGATCTATCGTTTGGGCTGATCCGCTCAGGTATGACGTATTTACTACAGACCAACAGAATTACGAACAATCCCAATTTTTGACGTTTCTATTTCGCAGGACAAAAAATATTCAGCCACCTATACAAATGCACAACTTTCCTATTTAGCGAAAAATAAAACTATTAGGAATAGAAAAGGATTAGAAAAAATATTTATAAATAAAATATATAAATGGAAAATAATAATAATGAATACATGTAAATGAAGCTGTCCAGATATTAAAAATTAGTTCTACTTTTTTTCATGTAAACTAGATTACGTTGAGAAGGGTTGAAATTTTTTCTTGGTTGAATAAAAACATTCGTTATTGAAAATAATAAACCAAATATCAAAGAAAATACCTATAACGTCAGCATATCTATATCAGTGTAAAGTTTATAATTACCGTTTGGGGAGCATATTCTTTCTTGCGAAGTTAATCTTTGACGCAAACCAAACCATTCCTACCATGAACAGCCATCTCAAAATAAATTATTTTAGGGTTTTTGTTTCAGGAACATGGGAATCGGCTATTCTTTGGCGGGACTTAATGATTGCTCAGCTTGGAAACTTAAGTAAGACATTTTTATATCATTATAATAACTTGGCTGGTTGAAAAGTGGCAGTTTAACTGCTGTTATTAATGTTTTATCGAAAAATACGTATTTGAAGAAATGAAATTAATCAAAATTCTTTATGGCAATTAAAAAAGCAATAATAAAATCCGCTCAGTTACAATTTCCATGTGACTTGGAACATCATATATCAGAGTACTCGTTTACTGCACCTAAGAAATTTTGACCCTAAGAGAGAAATTGAGATTTCATTCTTTTTCTTAAATAAATTTATCTTAAATTGAGATCTCTTCTTAAAGAGGCTGCAAATAAATCGAGTTAAAATGTTCAAAAACTACTAATTTATGAACCGCCAAATGCCTTATGCTGTTACTCTAAGTGTTGTCTGATACTAGAAAATATATCATTAATAATTTGCTAAAATTTGTGATATTCCGTTCAATATTTTCCATTATTATCATTAATAATTTGGCTGTGGGCGTGGTTTAATGTTTGCGCAAAGATTTACGTTATGAAACTATTGACAATGATTGCTAGAAGTCATTTCTCGCATCAGAAACCTGTAGTGAGGGTCTGAGGGTCTTGCTTTTATATAGTTTCCTGAAAGACCATAGGGTGGCAGAAAGACCTATAGCGCGAGGCTTCACACAATTTTCCCAGCATAGGATCTGTTATACGGGTTTCATAATTGTTTCCAATCTTAAACTGTATAATTGCCGCTAACGTCATATTTGTTAAGAGTTCTAACCCTGCGAAGAATGATTTCTGAGGAAAAGATTCAATTCAGTCTCATTGTAGTTGATACATATACCTGAAGTTGATAGACAGACTAAAAAATGGCAGTCTTAATTTTTAAACATACTTAAGTAAAATACAATGAATCAAGTATATCAAATTTATGTAGGCACACATATTTAGTGGGTCCACTTACCAGGTGCCTCATTAAGTTTGAGGTAATGTGTTAATTTTCGCTACCTACTGTGAATTTAAGCAAGGACGATAAATCCAGCTATTAACGTAATCCGATTCGATTCAGCGTCCTACAAATAACTATAACTACCACGAATTTATTACGGTTTTTAGACGTACCGTTCCACGTCTTTGATGATGTCATCACTGTATTGCGTCGGTAACATTTGAAAACATCTCAAAGGATTTCAATCTATTCTATGTGAAGGGAACTATTAAAAACGGTGCAAAACTCGATTTTTGGTGGTTTTACAATGACTGACTTCAGTAATGACGAAGAAGGCGTCTCATTGTCGTCAATGACAACTTTAGGAGCTATAATAGTAGTTTAAGTCGGCTCTGAGAGGCCAAGACTATTGAAAACGATACCAAACTCGATTTTTGATGATTTGACAATGACTAACGTCAGTGACGACGACGATCACGTCGTATTGTCGTCAAGGTCAACTTCTAAAGCTTATAGTTTCTAAAGCTGTAGTTTCATTCGATCCTGGGAGACTAAAACTATTGAAAACGATACCAAACTCTATTTTTGATCATTTGACAATGACTAACGTCAGTGACAACGTCGATCATGTCGTATTGTCCCCAAGGTCACCTTTCAAACCTTATATAGTAGTTTCAGTCGATTCTGGGAGACTAAATTTATTGAAAAACTATACCGAACTCGATTTTTGATGAGTTGAAGATGATTGACATCAGTGACGACGACGACGATCACCCCGTATTGTCGTCAAGGACAACTATCAAAGCTTATTTACTAGTTTCAGTCAATCTGAGTGGCTAAAACTATTGAAAACTATACTAAACTAGATTTTAAAGATTCGACAAAGACTGGCATCAGTGATGACGACGATGACGTCGTATTGTCGTCAAGGACCACTTTCAAAGCCTATATAGTAGTTTCAGTCGATTCTTTGTGGCTAAAACTATTGAAAACAATACCAAACTCGATTTTTGAAGATTTGACAATGGCTGACGTCAGTTACGACGACGATAATGTCGTATTGTCGTCAAGGACCACTTTCAAAGCTCGTATAGTAGTTTCAGTTTGATTCTTTGTGGCTAAAACTATTGAAAATGATACCAAACTCGATTTTCAATGATTTTACGACGATCGCCGTCGCCGACAACAACTTTCTGTCACAAAAAACAAAAGTACTCAGTCATGCATCAAGACTAAAAGAGCGAATTTGCAGAAAAATGTATAACATTAATTTAGGCACTTAAATTCTGATCATTGAGGCCAGCTATTCCTGAGGGGACAACAGTGTGACAGGATGACGGGATCGCATAGAAAATTTTAGAACACGCAGCCGAGCTCAAAAATTTGGTCAATTTGCTACCTACGAAATGGATTTTTCTAACTTATTTATGACTCATAGAGATCTGGGAGTCGTAGCAATCGTCTCAGCGCTAAAATAAATACTCCAATAATAAATACTCTGTGACACATTTTTTTTACCACTGAATTGTAACTTTGAGCTTGAAATTCGGGAGCAATCGGCCCACGAACTCGACCTGCCAAGACATTTTTTTCTGCATTGGAACGGATTTTATGCGCCGTATTTTAAGGGAGTTATCGTCTGGAAATACACCCTTTAAATATACACATGTAGGTATACTTATGTAGATGTATAGTTCTTCGAGAACGGATTTGCATACCCCCCCAACAACCCACTTTAAAAATTTTGAAGCCATCTAAATAGCTCATTTTTTCTTCAAAAATTTGCTAAAACGACACAGCCAATAAACGATGCCTAAAAAGTCTACCTACCACATTCCAAGTTGATAGCTCCAAAACTGTGGCTTGTAGCACGGAACACACACTGACGAATACTGGCCGAGTCGAAGAAGAGAGACTTCGTTCGTCAAATAACATAAACATCAAGGACCGTCTTATGAATCACACATGCAAGCTGAATTCGAATCTATGAGGATCTTCCTAACACTAATTCATCAATCCTTTTTAACATCTGATTTCTGGAATAATTTGACTGTTATAAAATGTGTTGAATCACTAGACAAAGAGGACACACCATCGTAATTTATTTAGGCACATGAGCATAATTTGCGCTGGCCGGGCGGGCGTTATGTACAAGAATGTAACTAAATCCCCAGACCCGGCTCGCCAACATACATCCAACTTCTTCACTTACATATAATGAAAAAAAGAGAGAGAGAGAGAGACCTCACCGTACTATTTATTCTTCAAACAGCCCCTTCTGAGCATCCCTTTCAGGCCCTTATCGGTTTAGAAGGTTGATTTCCTTATAACAAGAGGAGAGGAATTCTTTACGTTTGGCTTGAAACTCCTTTTTCATCACATGAATAAACACATGGACCTAGTAGAAAGCTCATTTGCTATTCTTTCCCGCCGGATTACTTTTTACTCGTACACAAGAGCGTTTGTGCAGTTATAGGTATGTGAGAGATCTTATCATCTTGTTCAAGATGAAACTCACCCCAGCAGTGTTCGTCCTAAGAAACCCTATGAACTTTATGCAAAAACTTGAAACAGCTCAAGTACAGCTCAAAAACGTTTATTGTTACCCATAAACTAGAATGAGCGTTACCCACGTATTCATTTTATATTGTTAAATGAAAATAGATTCCATTCTAAGAAATTTGATACCTCCTCCTACGTTGAGTAGTTTTCTTTCAATGATTTTTCAAATTTCACACTGGTGACGTCATACTGGGTGGCAGGGGGCAGAGTGGTGCATTATTCAACTAATCTTTTAGTTCAACTAACGCTGTAACTAATAACTATTAGTTATTAGTTACCTCCCATTACTAAATTTGATAACCTAATGTTTTGGTGTAACTAGCGTTGTAATTGATAACTATGACTACGATTTATTGGTTATGGCTAAATTCACCTGAACTAGTTTTTAGTTTTAAAGGTTTTCCTCCAAATTCAGTTCTGTTATCTGGTTCCAAGGTGACAGAAGATATTAATGAGGAAAGCTTTATCTCACGAGATTTTATTCGATCTTCGAGGAGGTTGTTTTCTTTCATCAGTTTAGTTAGGAGTTGTCCACGAGCTTGGACTAGTTTCTGAAAATCTTACAGATATGTTAGAACAGACTCCTGCTGTTTCATGAGAAGCATTAGGCGGCTTTCACACTGCCCGCGATTTGAGCGAAGCGAAGCGATGCGATTACGCGCGAAAAAGACAAAACGCCGCGCGAATAAGGTTTCTAAGTGGGAGGAGGCGACGGGTGTTCACACTGCGAGCGGTAGAGGGCGGTTGCGAGCGATTTCGTGCGAGTGGCCTCTCGCAATCGCAAGGAACGTTGCGATTTGAAGCGAGCGATTCGTGCGAGTAATAGATTTCGACTGCATAAATGGACTTTTTGTAATTTCATACAGAGTATGGAGAAAGAATCAACTAGGGGGTGTAGAAAGGGTTGAGGGCTCAATGCGCCGAGTTTTTTTGTTGAACTTGTTGCATTTCCGCTCTTAAAAATACATTGACTAAACTTTATAATTAAAAATTTCTTACTCACCTAATTGTGACCATAAGCTTTTCTTCTGCCGGTATGACCATCCTGAAATTAGTGTCCTGCTTTTGCACTGCATTTGAAATCTGGGATAAAATATAGTCAAAAGTGTTTGAGCTCATCCTGAAATACCTCCAAAACCGCTCTTCATCCTCTCGCAGTTGAGGGTACAAATGGTGATATTCACCTAACGCACATCTTGGCTGATTCACTTCATGAACCCACTTTCTTTTACGCTTTCTTTTAATTTTCAACGTACTAGACTCTAATAAAAAGGAATTAACAGAGTTAAATGGGAACATCTTTCCGGGACACCAAATACTCGACTGGTCTACTCGCTCGCCTGTAATCGCTAGCAGTGTGAACACATCATCGCATCGCATCGCTTGGAAGTTCGCGCCTCCATTCGCATCGCATCGCATCGCGGGCAGTGTGAATTCAGCCTTAGAAGCTCGCAATTATAGCATTTCCAAGCCAAATGAAACCTTTTCCAAGTCAAATGAAACCTTTTCCAAACCAAATGAAACCTTTTCTAAACCAAATAAAACCTTTTCCAAACCAAATGAAACTTTTTCCAAATCAAATGAAACATTTTCCAAACCAAATGAAACCTATTGAGAAAAAAGTCCAGTCATGCAGCATGACCCCATGAGCGAATTTTTGAAGAAATCTTCGACATTTCAGTCGCTACATAAGAGTAGTTCAATCTGAATTTGGACAATGTTTCATGCAAATATTACCGATTTTTACAACTAGCGAACGGCATTAAGTATTTCGATTTTTGACTGATTTTTCAACTTTGAAATTTTTGAAAACTTGATACATATTATTATAGGAAATTTTACGCTGATTCCGAATATACCACATGTTAGTATGCTGAAAAAATTATTTCGCACAACAAATCGCAAAAAACAGGCTATTTTGAAATTTTTGACTACATTTTTGAAAATTTCAACTCGAAGATGTAATCCGATCATGCTGGCCAACGAAATTGAACTTTTGTTTTGTGTCCTTAACATTTTAAAATTTGTTTGAAGTTTCTAGCACAATTCTACGGACAGTTATCGCCTGGAATGACACATACATACATACATAAAAAAATGCGTTAAACTTCAGAATATGATTCAGAATAGCCTGAAACGGAATTCTGCATAAAATTTTTTCAAAAATTCACATTCTACAAATTTTGAGGCGAGAGCAATAGCTTAATTTTCTTCAAAAATTCGCTAATGGGTGAACTGAGGTACCTAGATAGGTAGGTACCCTGCAAGTTGCAGGTAGATGCAATTGTACTTATCATAGATAGACGTTGACAAAATGAAAATTCGATGAATTCCAGGCAAAGGATTACCGAAGTGGATTACACCTTAGTAGAATAGGAAACAAGTAAGTTTGAGAAATGTGTGAGACTGTTGAATGTGAGTGGGTACCTACTATCTAGGTACCTTAGTTCACTCATTTTCTCAATAGGTTTCATTTGGTTTGGAAAAAGTTTCATTTGATTTGGAAAAGGTTTCATTTGGTTTGGAAAAGGTTTCATTTGGTTTAGAAAAGGTTTCATTTGGTTTGGAAAAGGTTTCATTTGACTTGGAAAAGGTTTCATTTGGCTTGGAAATGCTATATTACGAGAATCAAAATCGGAATCTATTAAACTTTCGTGAGTACTTACCACGGGTTCCTCCCTCTCCGTCGATGACAGGATAGGGCCGCTTCCACAATGAATCAACTTGAGTAATTGATCCCATAGGATTACACCATCCTGATTATTTTTCAGAACTACACAGTTTTCCTGGGTTTTCGCACTTTTTTTTTTTTTTTTTATTAGAACAAAAAACAGTCTTTGTCGTAAGTTTAACAATGTCTTTGTACAGAGTACAAACACTCACGTCCTTTGCAGCCATTACACCACAGGTTTTTACAATTAGCTCTTGAATGAACATTATGAACATCCGCTGCCAAGCAAGTGATGCCCACTACACCCACTCCACGACAACCAGCTCCCAATCCGCGTATCTTGAAATCACCCACCGTTCTCGGCTTCCTTGTAGTATTTCTTTCGTTGTTGCCTTACGATTTTATTTTTAAAAAACTATCGGCATTAATTTAGAGTGTGGTGTGAGTGTGGTATTAATTGTATAAAATGCCTTGCTTTTGGATGTGGAACGAGCAAGACAATAAGTCATTTAGGTTTCCAAGGACCAAGGTACATTTTTTTAACCCACTTCTCCGACGATTGTTTTACCTCACACATGCTTTAAGAGCAATAGCTTATTTAAATCGATAATAAATCTGTAATGTATATCAGTTTTTTCAAAAATTCAGTTAGTCAGTAATGTATAGAAATACATTTTAAAGATATAAACAATAAGACTATTGCGATAGATCAAATCTTAGCTAGAAGATTTGATTTCTTCCATCATGTAAGTAAATTCCTTCTTTTATGCATGACATTTTTATGGTTCTAATTCATGATCGACGAAATTGTTCATGGTACAATTATAACTTAGATTATTATTGTTAGACATTTTCGCATTATCTAAGGTGTTTAGTTTAGGGTTATCGTGCTCAACAATATTTCATTTGATATGCTTGTGTTTTTTTTTTAATTTTTTTTTTTTTTAATTAATTTATTTTTTTTAATGAGAGGACGGTACCTATTTAATTTAAGCACACAATCAATTTGTTATAAATAATTTCCGCTAATAAATTAATTTAGGGATTTCATTGATTAAACAAAAAGTGTTATTAAAATATTAAAGATCCGGAAATTCTTGACATCAAAAACCCTTTTGGATAGTTCTCAAATGATCCCTAAATTGTTATACGTACATTTATACATTCCAGATAATATCTGATTGTCTAATCGAGATAAAAACATATTGGTAAGTAACTAATTCATGCTTCACAGGGTCTTGTGTGTACAAGCCTCATGGAATATGAACGGCTATTACAATGTGAAAACGAACAAGGAAAAATTCGTGGAAATAGTTTGAAAAGGTCATGATTTATCCGTATTCCCCCCTCCCACCATCGATATGAAATTTGAATTTGCTGACAACAGTTTGGGAGAGACCAAATACTTCGATCGAAATTGCGAAAAAAACGAACTTAAAAGAAACAAAAAATCGGATAAGCTTCCATTCCTCTATTGACGAAACCTTTAGCTTCAAAGGGACGCCCAAAATGTTCGGAGGATAGCACATTTTAGGAATGAAAAAGTGCAAAAAACCACCAAAACTGCTGAAAATCATCAACACTAGTTGATTGCAGGTTTTTAGTAGGAAGAAAATCTGTTTACTTTTTTTCAAATTTTTATTCATACATTGCCGATATTTTATTATTAAAAGGGCATTATACTATTGTAACCGTAGCAAAATAGCCATTATTAATCCTTATTATCCAGAATTCAACTTGATTAATCGATTTTGGAAATTAATGATACAAATTGCGGAGAAATATACTGTAAAATGGACGGGCTTAGCGGTTTTCTATACAAGAGGATGGGAACTGTGGAAATTGTCAGAGAATGCGTGGGTTAGGTTGAAGATGGTCCCCTATCAGTTTCATTGTTGCCAAATCAATACTTCATTCTGCGCATGCGCAAACGTAAATTCCATTATGCTCTCTTTTTTCACACTCTAGCCGTTCGATTTCTCTTAAATTTGGATGATAGTTGGAAGAAGATGACTTGATTATCTCATATCAATTTCAACACGATTGTGTCATGAATGAATGAATGAAAATGAATGAAAGTGAGTTTATTCCGAGAAACAGCAAATTACAATAACGAGTATATATAATATATGGCAATATGGAACATACACCTTAACCATAGGGCAGGCCCTGTGCGGTTAAGGGGAGATGCTTGAGCTAATTGTGGATATAATAATCACTAATTGCATAAAAGGAAAAAAGTAAAAAGATACTTATTTAATCTCAAAGTTATCTGGTTACAATGTTTCCTTCTGTAATAGAGGAGAAAGAAGATCAAAATTAAACTATAGATCTCATTAGTAATAATAATAATAAAGGGAACTGACATGATGATTAATGGATATTTCAATTGACATAAATGCTTGAAATTAGAGTTTGGCAGTTTTTTAACCCACATTAGATTAGCCTCGAGAAAACTTCATTTTTATAGTCCGAACGAGTAAGGTTGGAGGGGGATCGCAAATTTTCTGGCAAGGAGAGAATTAAGAATGGCATACTGTAGAAAATGTGTCTAGAAGTACTCCATATACGAGTTTTTGGTGCAGGAACTACAGCTTTTGTAGTGAATCGAAAGGCGCACGGAGTGTTTTTAGAAAAATTGAAAAATTCCGAGTGTTTGTGAAAAAAGGTGAGCGTCGACTTAATATACAACTGACGGACTGAGAACACACGGATTATACTGATCTACTGTAGGAAATCTACGTGGTTTTTTTGTCATTACTTTGAGAATGGATTTTTGCATGATAAGTGTCATTAATAGCCACTGCGCATGCGGCAATGTGAAATACTTGTAATGACCTCAATTTCCACAGTATTCATCCGATTTTGATGAAATTGTCAGCGAATGCGCGGTTTAGGTTGTAAATGATTCGGTAGCTATTTCTTTGTTTTCAATTCATGAATTCATTCTGAGCTTGCGCAAACGTAAATTACAAACAGATTACAACAATTACAGTCCCGAAAATCACCCTTTAGTCCATAAGCATGCAGCCTTCCATAGTATGATTAACCGAGCACTGTCTATTCCAATGAGTGAACAAAATTTATCAAAAGAAAAATCCATTATCAAAAGCATAGCGGCTAGTAACGGATATGGAGGAGATCTCGTTGATACCATATGGGATAATGTTCTTAGGAAAAAGAGTAGGAAAAAAGTTTCCAATCTGGTCAGGGAAGATGTAAATTTAGAAGAAAAGCAATGGATAAGTATACCTTATTATGGGAAAATCTTTGATAAAATCGGCAAAGTTCTATCATCGAGGGGTTACAAAGTAGGTTTTAGAACTAAAAATAGTCTTAAAGCATTACTAGGATCCGTTAAGGACAAAATCAATGTTCAGGATAAAAGTGGGGTTTATAAACTATAATGTTCTTGTGGCTACGAATATTGCGGTCAAACTGGTAGGAAGTTCAGGGAAAGAATAGACGAGCATCAGGAAGATTTCAGGGAAAATAAGGGTAAGTCTACATTTGCGAAACATCTTAAGGAATCCAATCATAGTTACAATATTGATTTGACAGATAGACAGTTTGTAGAATTTCTTCATTTTTGTCCGAAGGGAGGTATGTTGAATGTACTTGAAAAATTCGAAATTATCAAAAGTAACAGATGTGGTAAATGTTTAAATGAGGATATACCTCAATATATTTCACCACTGATAGGTCCATTTTTATAAAGCTTGGAATTATCCCTTCACAATGTTGAAACCATATTTGGTTATTTCCCCCTTTCACTTAGCTATAATCCCCCGTCACCTTGTTTGCACTTAACTGGTTGTACCTCCTGCCCCTTTCCTTTCTCTTGACCAATGGGATTCAATCTCCCTTCACCTATTACTATAAAAGCTGTGTCCTTTCTAATGTGTCTTCAGTTATTGTTTGTTACTGATGATGGCCTAACCGTCGAGATCGATTTAACAGTGTAACTCTTTTATTTTTCGTGAAAATAGACAACGTTTTTCACTAACTTCCGTTTTGAAATGGGTTTCCACAACTTCGTCGCGAGTGGATTTAGTTTGTATTTCACGCTACTTCTTCATTTACTCTTTTCCGCTATGGAATTTTTCAAGATCATTTAAAACTTTTCAATGATCTAGATACATTCATGATAGGTAAACGAGGAAGTTATGTGCCACACCCAACTTAGCAGACGTTTTTCCCTCTTCTAGTCATATTACGTGTATTTATTGTTATTATTATTACTTATATATTATAATTGGTATTTGTATTGCCTGGCAAGGCCCTTTGCAAATAAAACCTATTTGATTATACGAGCAAGCTATGTGCCACACCCAACATGGCAAGTTTTCTCCCCTATCCCGGAGGGTGCCTTGGTATCACTGTCGTGTAAGTTCCGCATTATTGAAACAATTGGATCCGTATAAAACCGCTCGCGGATTCCCAACCTCTGTGAGTTGGTGTATTGAGAAGGTGTTGCTTCGGAGATAGGAGTCAAGAGTGTTTCACTGGGGATAGCCGTGTTTAGGAGGGGTCGCTGTTGTCAAAGAAATATCCGACACCAGATTACCTCGTTCCCAATTTGACAAGCTCCACTTGACGCTGTGATTGAAATTTTTCTTGCTCCTCTGGCAGCCCCTCTGGGGAAGGCTCGGCCCGCTTCTCTCCTTCATTTCAATGATATAAGGCCTTTAACCGAAAATGTTTCTTCCTTCTTCAATCGCTAAACAATCGACTGAACTGAGCCTGGCTGTTAGAAACTAAGTACAATATTTATTATGGTATCTTGGATCATGTGGAGTTTCTTGGTTTTGTTGAATAGGTTTACTTTTAAAATACAGTATTGTTCAAGAAGTAAAACAGAAAAGCTAATAATTTATTTAATATTTAACAAATAACAATTTAATTAACCTTTAACTGGTATTGGGGGATTGGGCTCCTACACTGGCTCTAATATATTTTAGTATACTCTAAACATAATCGCGGAGCCAAAACCTAAAAGCTTTTATAAAAATATAACACGTCTCCGAAGTGGAGTGTGCTGCACCAGGGAATACCTCTACAAAATCGGAAAGGCGACCACTCCACAATGCAACTCATGCGGCCACCCATTGGAAATCTCTGAACACTCGATACTAGAATGCCCCGACTACGCTCGTCCTCGAGAACAATTTATCAACGCGATTTCGGATAAAATCACACTTCCAATGAACCTAGACACAATCATTGGAAGCGGCAACCTGTCTGTCTACAACAGTTTACAAACATTTATCGTGCAAACGAACATTAAAATCTAATTATATATATATAATACATTAAATTCAATACTTATTTTCAACAAGAAGAATAACATTCTTATATTATATAGTATCACTGATGATGTACAAAATTTAATATAGTAGTACCTAATGATAACAAGACATAATTATATTTGATTTACTCATAATAACTATTTTGTAAATTAGCAATTGTAACGGCTGTATGTGCTTACGAAGCCAAATTAAAAAAAGAAAAAAAGAAAATACTCTAAACATGAAATGCGTCAAAGGCTACATGATAAAGTACCAAGAACTGCCTAACCGGTAGACATTGCTCCGCTTTTTTAAGCTTTTCCGGAAATCATACTAATATAATATGAAACATTCTATAATCATACTAATAATAATAATCCGGTAATCACTATGTTAATCCGAAGACCGGTTAATACGGGGACGGTTAAGAGAGAGTCAACTGTACATATATCCGTGTACCTAATGATCTATTCCCACACAAAAAACCCAAAATATATTATTCCCTTAGGATTATCCGTTGTTAAAAAATCTGAAATGTTGTTCTGAGTAATAAAGTTGTTATTATTTATTTGGGGTTATAAACAAAATATATTTAACCTTCTATTTTACGATACATTTTGCATCAATAAAAACATCAACTGGTTTCCAGTTGAGCATTTGGTGAATTTTACATTTTACAGTAAAATTTCGGATACAATTTTTAATAGTGTTCCAGTTTATAGTCTATAAACTTCGTCTGAGTTGTAGGTACCTATTCTCGTTAAAAATAGAAACTTAAATATTTATAGCCGTTTTTTTTACTTTTTTTACCACAAGTATTTTGGGATTTGACCAATTTATTGCGCTCAAAAAGGGCTGTTTAACAAAATTATGCTTGCAATGCTTGATTTTTTGGCGAAAGAACAGATTTTTTATCTCAATCATAAGGGGAATTGGCAGCGTCTGGAATTACTAATACGGAGTGTCCCAAAAGTTAGCCCCCCCCTTCAACTTTTTTCCATATACCTAATCTTTGAGATTTCGAAGATCGATCGAGATTTCTAGGGGATCGGTTTTTTGGTACATGATACAAAGTTTTAAGCAGATAAAAATCAGAACAAAACTCCAAAGGGGGGTGGAGATTTGGTACGAGCAACTGAGCAATCGCAAAATGTGCACAAATCTCACTTACCCATATTTTTTTATTGCTGAATCGGAATCAACTCGGAATTACATGAAGTATTCTCTTGAATTTTCATGTACAAAGAACCATATGGAACAACATGTGAAGGCAGGAGTTCTGCAATCTTACAACCCAACGCAGTGATCGGTCAAAAACTCTTATTCAGGAAAGCATTCCGGTCATTCAGAAGAATGTCAACCATTCATCTCCCAGTCTAATTACATAGATAATTCAACTTAATTAAAGGGGGATAGTTATGGACCCACACCACTGCGGACTGTCAGCCGTCGCGTAGGTCGTGGATTCTGAAATAGTGACGCGGGTCCTGACTAATAAGGTAATTTTCGACCATTTATCTCTTGGTTAAATTATCGGTCTAAATTTGGGAAATTAACTTACACATTTCAACTCAACTCACCCCCCTCAGCCCCCTCCTATCACCCCCCCCCCCCCTCATCACCCCCTTTCGCCGAGTGCGGAACAGCTGAGAGCTAGAATACGTATTCGAGACAAATACTTTCGGTTAAGGCGTGTTCCTGAGGCGAAAACGAAAACCTTGGAGAGGGAGAGAGAGAGAGAGAGAGAGAGAGAGAGAGAGAGAGAGAGAGGGTCATTACAGGAAGAAAGCTGGACTTTGTTCTCGATCCATCCACTTCAATCTCAGAAAAATCAGATGTTGGGAGGCTTCATATTAGATTTATATAACATCATCCAGGGTTTTCGTAATTCTGATACAGTGAAAATCCCGATACTTTGTTTGTAAAATGATAGTTTTCGGTCCCCTCGTTAATCTACGATAAATTTTTCATTTATGACGTTTTATTACATTCATGAAGTAAATAAGTAGATATACATTTATCTGATTCGAGTAGATAAGTTTCCAGTTTAAGTCCAGTCTCCTATTACCTATTCGAGGAGTTATGGAAAATTTTGGTTAGTCGATAACATAACTTCCTTCTAACACTCTGGAAGTCACGAAAGTAGAAGTTCCTGAACCAGTCCCTGCTGTTGAGTGAATGGAGGAGTGGTGATAATCACCTCCAGTGTTACCTATTGAGGCAAAACTCTGGACCGCCTTATGCTACGGTTAAGCGCTCTCTCCCACTCTCTTTATCACCCTTTCTCTCTCCCGCACCACTGATTCTTCGGAGTTGCAATATGGGGCGACGTGGTCTTTTAAAGCCCTTACAAAAGGGGGTGGCGACGATTTATCACATGTACAGTTTAATACCTTCAACGAGGTCGAGTCCCACCACCAGACTCGGGAGCTCTGACTTACGAGGTTGGCTTACCCGACATTGAGCAGTAAATCATAAATGGGAGACATTAAGATCCAAAAACATACTTGATGAGGCTTACACCAGCAATTAGCACCCTCAGTATGATTTTAAAACGTCTACCAGAGGGTAGTTGCATTGCATCGTAGTAGTAACATAGACAGAGAGAGAGAGAGAGAGAGAGAGAGAGAGAGAGAGAGAGAGAGAGGGAGAACATTCACACCCATGATGGAATTTTAAACTCCTGACATACTTTCCAAAACTATATCGAATTTGTAATGAAACGAAATAAGATTCACGAAAATCGGTCGAAATTTGTAGCTTGGGCAGCCCTTGATAGAATCAGTAATTATCCCATCCACCCCCACCTCGACAGCGAAGCCGAAATTTCCAAGTTTTGATGCACAACTAGATTAAAATTTGAATCGAATAAAATAAGAATCACGAAAATCGGTTGAGAATTGTAGCCTGGGTGGCGTCGACAAGATTTTTCGAAGAAAGTTTTTCGGCTTTACCCCCTTCATTTCCCCTCTTCCATTTTCAAATTCAAAATTTACGGGGGTTTTCGCACTACGTATCAACGAGAGGCGATGGAAAGAGAGTAGTTACACTTTCAAAGGGGAGAGGCGATTGACCTTATTTTTTATTTGTTTCCATACATCACAACTACGTGTGAGTAGAAAGCGTCGTACAATATAAAATATTATTTTAAACAAAGAAAAATATTACAAAAAAGTTTATATATAGATATTCCAAAACAATAAAGCACAATATTAACAAAAATTGAGAATAAATAAATCAATGGTTAAAAAATTCACTAAGAGAGTAAAACTCTTTGTCCACGAAAAACAACTTCACATTCTTCTTAAATGTAGAAAGCGAACTACCCCCGAACCATATGTAACCCCCAGTCCATGTAACCATATGTCATGTAACCAGGAAATATCCCCTTAGATATAACATTTGCAAGAATACAGAAGGAGAACCTACTCCTATCCATCACACTCCCAGGGCTTTCAAAAAGCAGGTGGGAATGGGAGGTGGGAGTGGAAGGGGGGCTCCAATTAGGCAGGGCAGGGATGCGTTTTTAAATGTTTGAGGGTATAAGTTTTGGGGTGTGTGCCCATTTCGCCTATGGAAATATGGAAAGGAGGAGGGGGTGGTTCGAAACCAAGCTCTGCTATCATTGCTATCATGTAACAACGATAGACGATGGAAAGAGAGTAGTTACTCCTTCAAAAGGGAGATGCGATTGACCTGCGACACCCAGAGGGTATCCTGTAAGCTAAGAGACCAGGTGTAACGAAACTATTTTTGGTTCACCAGAATAGTCGCCACGAGGAATAAATAAAAGAATGTGCTTGAGGAAAATTAAAAGAAGTAGTGCTTTAGAACGGTACAACGGATGTATTCAACTGGCAATGAAGTAGTTTAACTAGCTAACTAGCACAACCCTTCAACTCGATGATTTTACCATGACTACACTCCCACGTCGACGAAAGTCCTCCGTTGGCCCAGTAATCTTATTTCGTCGCCCTGCTTCATCAGATTAATGCCAACCTAGTGACCACATCGACAGTCGTGTCCCATAAAACCTCTCACTCGAGTAACCTGCGCTATCTCCGGCCCCATCCACATCCATCTCGCTTGCGTGTCCTGCCGGGAGCATCCTTGTCCGACACAGGCGGTACACAGGAAATATCCCCTTAGATGTAACATTTGCAAGACTCCAGGTGAAGGAACTACTCCTATCCATCACAACTATTAGACTAAACATATTGGTAAGAATGGATTCCCTATGAATGGATTGAATATAATTTTGGTGAGAATTAAAAGAAAAAAACAAAAGTATCATGATTTCTCGGGATCCCCCCCCCCCCCCCCCCACACACACACACACACTATTCCACCCCTTCACCGACGGTAAATTTGAAATTTCCGAGGTTGCGTAACTGGACTAAAATTTGGATCAAACAAACAATAAAAACAGTCACGAAAAGTCTAATGAATATAATGAAAATATTACGATTTATCGTTATTACCCCCTCCATTCACCCCTTCCATCACGAAATTTGAAAATCCTGTTACATATTCGAAAACTAGACCAAATTCAAAGTTGAACAAAAAGAGAATCACTAAAATCGGACGAGAATAGTGAAAACATCATGGTTTATCAATATTACCCCCTCCATTCACCCCCTCTCTTGATGAAATTTAAAAATCCTGGCAAACTTTCTAAAACTATATCGAATTCATAATGGAACAAAATAAGAATCACGAAAATCGGTATTTATAGCTTGGGCAGCAATTGACAAAATCTGTAATTATCCCCGCCACCCCCCACCTTGACAGCAAATCCGAAATTTCTTAGGTTTGTTGCACATCTAGACTGAAATTGGAACCGAACAAAATGAGAATCACGAAAATCGGCTGAGAATTGTAATCTAGGTAGCGTCGACAAAATTTATCCAAAAAAAACCACGTTTTTTTACTTTACCCCCTCCACCCCCTCTTAATCTTGAAATTCAAAATTTCCGAGGTTTATTGCTCAACTATACAAAAATTGAGATCAAACAAAGAAAGAATCTCGAAAATCGGTTGATAATTGTGGTCTGGGCAGAGTCGACAAAATTTATCACACACACACAGACATGGTGTGTGACCTAGGTCGTGACCTATGGCTTTTTCACGGATTCGGTCTTAGAATGATCTAAATTGGATTTGTATGCTTTTTGACATGGATATGTCTTTTGGCTGGGGGTCTAGGAATTTTTCGCGACACTTTTTTTTCCCGACCGACACTTTTTTTTCCCGACCGACACTTTTTTTTCTCCACACAAAATGCAACGCTCCGGCACTTTTTCTATTGATTTTTACATACAACCAATGCGTTACTAGCGAAATGTAACTCCCTTAGTTTTCATAGCAGGAAAATTGTTCGCCACTTTTTGGAATGCTCCAACTTTATCATAACATTGTTGGGTCAAGGAAAGCTGATTTATTACGCTGTTATAAATTTTCTCCACACAAAATCCAACGCTCCGGCACTTTAGATTATTATTAACTCGAAAAGTGAAGGCTAGGTAGAATTTCTATTGATTTTTCACGTACAACCAATGAGTTACTAGGGAAGAGTAACTCCCATAGTTTTCGTAGTAGGAAAATCGTTCGCCACTTTTTGGAATGCTCTAATTTTATCACAACATCTCATGACCTCTAAGCCATTGTAGTGTCAAGGAATGGTGATTTATTACTCTAAGTTATAAACTAATATTGTTTTGTAACCATAATAGAATAATCTTGTGAAAAGAAGGCACTACATGGTTGGTATACAATTGAGTAGTAGGTGCCTACTGGTAAGCAGTAGGTACTAGACATATCCATGATCTTTTGTTTTTCCCATCAAGGGAGAAATTAAAATGCTTGATTTTTCTATTGATTTTTACGTACAACCGATGCGTTACTAGCGAAATGTAACTCCCTTAGTTTTCATAGCAGGAAAATCGTTCGCCACTTTTTCCTCCTTTTTTTTCTCACCTCCTGGATCAATTCCAATAGGTCGTCCATTTAAGAACCCTAGCTTCAGAGGGGCGTCCTGAAAACGTGGATTCTATTCCATTCTAGTTCCACTAAATTGCTGATTTAACACTTTGAACCGACCACCATGTATACATTTGAAAAAGCTTAAAAATCCTGGAATTGTGTCAGATTGCCCTAAAACGGATTTCCACGGAGAAAATCATTGGAGCCATTGTAATAGCTTCTTATTCTACGAAAATTCGCTACAACGTGCATTTTTTCTTTTTTCCTGCAAAGAAATGAAGGTTTTTTTTTTTTTTTTTTTTCTTTTTTTTTAACGACACCATGACAAAGGACGAATTTGGGGTCGGTCTCTGTGTACCTAATTTGTCGCTGAATTGAGTGATAATACTTGCAGATCTCCACAACTCCGTTATACCCAAGTTTTAAACAACAGAAACTCGACCTTAAAAATGAGCGTGTGTTATAAATTTCTCAGTCGACTATAAAAAAAACGACTAATACCACGTAATTGTATGACAATTAGGACGAGAATTTCCCGGATTATTTCAATTTATCAGTTGCGGAGTTGTTAAACGGGAATAAGTTGGGGAGAAAAAAAAAAACGTAAGTAACGATGAGGGTAAAACGTAAAACGGTTGTTCCTCGAATTGAATATCACTTAAGGAGCAACAGATGGAAACTCGTGGGCTTCTAAGCGAAGGGATCGTTTGTTCGAGGGTTTGGTCGGCTGCTCCTCGAGACACATCGCTGCCCTTACCTACTCTGCACTCTCCCTTGTGAGGATGAAAATATATGTACTAGTTTCTGAGAGCAGGATGAAATATCCTTGGTATGTGTTGGTATGGTCCTTTGTATTGTCCTTGGTGGGTTGGTATGCGTTGGTATAATGAATGGCGCGCAGTGATTCCAGTATATGGTCAGGATGGACTAAATTCCGATATCTACGGATCATTGATCAGGAGTATTCCATGTAATAGGGGTCCTTGAATGGCCTTCGTTGTTATTTGCCCCCCCCCCCCCTCCCCAAACACTTTTTTTATATTTTCGGCCAAAACGCTATATGGAAGGCTAAAAAAATTAAGAACCAACTCGAAAGAAACGTTGAAGGAATTTATTTACAAAACAGGAAATAAAGAATGAAGTGGAAAAATAAACTTTCATTCATTATAACGTAAACTAATCTCATAAAAATCAATAACAAAATTCATCAAATCTTCTTAAAATCAATTTGGAATACAAACATTACAGCATTTCAAGCTGAAAATATAGAAACTCTTCTTCTCTTCGTTTTTATGGAGCGCTCCTCAAACGATTTCCTCGGTCTCCCTGGCCCCTTATGACCCGGAACTGCTTTGTCAATAAATTTGATGAGGTAGTCTGGAAAAATAAGAAATTTATCCAGATATGACTGTGTTGTTTTAGCGAATTTTTGAAGAAAATTAAGCTATTGCTCTCGCCTCAAAATTTGTAGAATGTGATTTTTTGAAAAAATTTTGTGCAGAAATCCGTTTCAGGCTATTCTGAATCATATTCTGAAGTTTAACGCATTTTTTTATGTATGTATGTATGTATATATGTATGTATGTATGTATATACGAGTATGTATGTGTCATTCCAGACGATAACTGTCCGTAGAATTGTGCTAGAAACTTCAAACAAATTTTAAAATGTTAAGGACACAAAACGAAAGTTCAAGTTCGTTGGCCAGCATGATCGGATTACATCTTCGGGTTGAAATTTTCAAAAATGTAGTCAAACATTTCAAAATAGCCTGTTTTTTGTAATTTGTTGTGCGGAATAATTTTTTCAGCATACTAACATGTGGTATATTCGGAATCAGCTTAAAATTTCCTATAAGAATATGTATCAAGTTTTCAAAAATTTCAAATTTGAAAAATCAGTCAAAAATCGATATAATCGAAGATTTCTTCAAAAATTCGCTCATGGGGTCATGCTGCATGACTGGACTTTTTTTTTTTCTTGTTTGTTTTTTTGTTAGAAATGAGCTCCGCTATCCTTTACAGGTATCCCACATCCTTCTGAGTGTTAAGGCGGTCAATTTTGACCGTTTATTCAGGGCATTAGCAAAGTCTTCGTTATCGTCTGAATGATACCTCTCAACCCATATTCGTATATATTTTTTGCATCTCTCGTGAGGATTTTTGAGTTGCCTTCTGAAAAAATAAAATAAAAAAGGGCCTTAGAGGAAAGTTTTAGAAAAAAAAGGAGGGTTTAACGAACATTTTAAATACAAAATCCAAGGAACGATTTTAGATTTTTTGAGAAAATGCTTTTTGAGGTTGACTAATCGTGTTTTCGTAAAACTAGTTTGACATCTGCTTATTGCACATATAAAAAATTAAAAAATACAATAGTAATGGGTCAAATTTCATCAAATATGTTTGTACATACCTCTCACAGGCCCGGCCACGGTTTTTTGAAACGGAGAACCGTTAGTCCAGTAACCAAAGGTTCAAAAAGGGCGTTTTCAAGACAAAAACAGCTTGATGTTTAGTAAGGAAACAGTGAAATCCTTGGGACAGCAAATCGCCATTTTAAATTCCGACAAACCTCTCTATCTTAAAACAAGGGAAATCAAGGAAAATCTACGTCTGGGGGCCTTCTACCAATTGATGTCGTTGATGGGCGCTGTGTTGTCATCATGGAAGGGGCCTAATCGGTCTGTTCAGACTATATGCTGTTCTCAGTACATGATACATACACTGTGTACTGGTCAATGGCGTTCGGTAATTCATTACAACTGACTAAGCGTGGGAGAATGAGTTTTAGTCTCAAAAGTTATTTTGTGGGCGCTACCGAACTTCTAAATGTTAATTTTCAACTTTTCCTCCAAACAGCAAAAAAATTACGTTTTTTCAACAAGCAGTAGCGCTAATTCTGGTGGTGCAAGAGGTGGAGTGAGAGGAGGCGCCGCGGCACCTTGTGGTGGCTGGAGTGACCAGGGGCGTAGCAGAGGGGTGTAGGAGAATGGATATTTATTACTTTTACGTGTTATAGGTACCCATATAATACACCGCTGCACCATGAGGTGGGTACAGCGTTCCTTCGAGGCATGAATATATGTTTTTTTCTAGGTCATATTTGTGTGTTAGTACCAATGCTTTTCCTACGCATATTTAATAACATATCCTCTCGACTTTTCGTACGTACTTAGATAATGATATTATTAAGGCAATAAATATTTGAATAGATAGGAGCTCAAATCGAGAAATATAAACATGCGTATATAACTATAGAAGTATAGGTTGTGGCAACTCGAAACACGCCGAGGAGTCTGGACGGGTCTTGTGACGTACGCAAGCCAACTAAAACTACGATCAAACTCAATTGAAAAAATAATAAACCTTTGTGAAATAATTTGCAGCGTTTTTTCTTTCTTTTTTAAGGAATTCCCACTTTTACTTTTATGTAAAAATGGCCCACACAAAAGAAACACTTGAATTTTTGATTTTTTAATGCACAAAAAGGAGCACAATTACGCGCGATTAGAGCACAAACATTGAGTTTTTGAAGACGTTCAATTGTATCATGTGATTCATGATGTTGAGGTATTTTTTTTTACGCTGAATCCTGTAGTGATGTACATTTAATGATTTCAAAACACCAACTTGGAAAAATAGAAAAATAAATTTTAGTACGCTTTGCGCTGTGTGGAAATGTGCATTTCAGACCGTTTTTCGGTGTTTTTCCAAGAGGTTGTTGCGAGTATCATTAAATGAAAATCACCGCAGGATTCAGCGTGAATAAAACTACGTGCGTT
The DNA here is from genome assembly GCA_030762985.1 of Adelphocoris suturalis. NCBI lineage: Eukaryota > Metazoa > Arthropoda > Insecta > Hemiptera > Miridae > Adelphocoris > Adelphocoris suturalis. Next base: position 78,377,477 of record CM061045.1, on the reverse strand, counting down.
TAGAAAACTCTACGAAAAACTTTCGATCAGAAATTAGTCTAGAATCTGTTCCTGGCCTGTGATCGTTACCAAATGCAACGCCCTGTATACAGGGTGTCTCACGTTATATCCTGCAAACTTCACCCACGTATTCTGCAACTAATTTCCGATCGTACGCAGATGACGCTTTGTGTTCGAGTATTTCAATTTTTAAGAATTCTTTCGTGATTTAAACTCTAACTTATTAAAACGGCCATAACTCCTTTAATCACGTGAGAAAATTCAAATTTGATTATACTGTTAGAAAGAATGTTGAATTTCCCATCTCTCTAATGGACTATAAAAGTTTTTTTAAATGGTTCAAATGGTGAAAAATCAATCTGAAAAGTGAATTTCGTCAAATCTTCAGAATGACCATTTTTTCATACTCTGTAGGTCCAATGAAATTTTACATGTCAAATTCGGTCTGTAGTCCTAAAATTTGCGCCAGAATCTCAGCTTCCCAACGGCGTAGTCAATTTTACTTTTACTTTGCTAATTGGGGGAGAAAACTATGTTTTAATGTTGGAAAACGTTGTTTTTTCAATGAAATCAAGGGTTCTCTTGGAAAATGAACTTCTATGAAAATACGAGTTTGGCGTCGGTTTCTACGCATTTTTTCACGCTGAATCGAATGGTAATCTGCAAATCTCCCCATCCCCGTCATAACCGAATTTTACATTTTAGCTTAATAGTTTCGCCCCTAAAATCACATTAAATCTGTCGTACCAGATGAACTCAAATTTTGTAGTTCAAGTGTAAAACTCGGTTATAACGGGGTTGGAGAGGTATGCAAGAGTGACCATTTGATTCAGCGTGAAAAAATACGTAGAAACCGACCCCAAACTCGTATTATCATCAAAAGTAATTTTTCAAGAAAATAGATTTCATTTAAAAAAAAAACAATGTTTTTCAACATTAAAACAGTTTTTTCCCCTAATTAGCAAAGTAAAAGTAAAATTAACTACACCGTTGGGAAGCTGAAATTCTGGCGCAAATTTTAGGACTGCAGACTGAATTTGATATGTAGAATTTCATTGGACCTACAGAGTATGAAAATAGTGATCATTCTGAAGATTTGACAAAATTCACTTTTCAGATTGATTTTTCACCAATTGAACCTCTTAAAAAACGTTTATGGTACATTAGGGAGATGGGAAATTCAACACTCTTCCCAACGTTATAATCAAATTCGAATTTTCTCAGGTAATGAAGGAGTTTCATTCAACAGTTTCATTAGAACAAGCACACCAAGGAAACCCAGATAGGGTTTCTCGGTCAGTCGCGATGTATTCCGATGAAGAAAGCGATGATATGTTTATTTAACCCATAGAAACGTGAAACTGAAGTCACTTGATACCGTTCATTTCATTTTTCAAGAAACTTGATGTTATAGTCTAGTAGTTATAATAACACTTGTTCAGCGAGTTACTTAGTACCACAATTAATTACCTTTCTCGAATTTCTAATTTAATTCATTCCGTTTTTGTATGTAGGAGTTTTTCGCTGATTAAAGCCTATTATTTCCAACGGCTTTCATTATTTCACTTGGTTCACGAACAACTGATGAAACTTGAATTTGGCAATATGCAGTGTGCACGAGCCTGTGTTATCTTATCTACCAGTTTCAAGCAGCTTCAGTTTCACGTTTTATGAAACCGGTTCCATGAAACGTGTTTCTCCAGTGTGATCTTGGCTTCTACTCTGAATCATCAACCCTTGAACCTCGTGCCTAGCTGTCTGGGTCGCTGAAGACCAGCCGCAGGTGGCGCGGCGCGAGACCGGGAGAGCTGTAACAAGTGACTCAGATGGCTGGGTAGTCGAAAACGGCTATGACGCGGCTGGAGGCCTCAGCTGAAGAATAATCCTCCGGATTCGAGGTGGGTGGAATAGACAAGTGGAGCGGGAGAGCATATGGTAGGCAATCAATAGAGCTAAAACCACTAGCTGATATTCGTAATCCTCGCTAACAACATCTGCCCCTCCTCCACCACAACCGTCGTCAATCACCGTGGGCAAACACTTTCGCACATTTGCATTTTTAACTCCTCTGATTTATCGCTCAGATTATCACTCCTGCAACCATCAGTTATTCAGGAAATCGGATAACTCTGTTAACTGTGCTTACCTGCGTATAATTAATCTGCTTCAACGGTCTGAATTCTTGAAGGATCGATCCCATTACCAATTTTCCTCAATAGTGCAGAACCCCTTCTATAATGTGTACCTACATCGATTCAATCGAAAAGTTAACACATGATTATTTTTAAATACCTACTTATTGGTTTATTATTTCCAATAATAAGCCTATGTGATCGTATAGCAAAAAATTTTTATAACCCCCCCTCAAACTTTGTCACTTTACGTTTCAAGGAGCGTAGAATCCAAATTTGAAATGTCCGTCCGCCGTCAGCCGTCCGCCGTTCGCCGTCCGGGCCATAAAAGGCCTTAGAATTGACTTAAAAAATCTGTTCTTTCGCACATAGACTCCACTTGGGGTCTAGATGGTCCTAACTTCTCGCCAGCTCGATCGCTCCACTCTCATGGGTGCTATGAGCCAAAAATAGGTGAAAAAGTGTCTTTTTTTTGTGTGTATATTTCAAGTTGTATAGGGATTGGAGATTTATGAGTGAAAAGAAACTGTTAGCAATTAATTTTATGGAAAAAAAATATTCTAAATGATACTCTTCTATTCAAAAAGAGATTTTGGATTTTAGGCTATTTTTTGCAATTTTATAGATTTTTTAAAACAAAATTTATGAAGTTCAAGTTTCTAGCATAATTTCGTACATAAATTTTTGAATGTTCTATTTCATAGTTGATAAACTTTATTTGACCAATCTTATGCTAAAAAATATCAATTTAACAATTCTTAGCCATTTTCAGTGATTTTGTCAGCACATTTTTTGAAATTTGACCAATTAGATGATATCAATATACAGAATAGGTAACACTTGTATGTGTTGGAAAGATGACTTGGTAATAAATTGTTTTGTTTATCAACTATATTAAAAAGCGTCAAATTGTGAGATTCCGCTGCTGTAATGGATTGAACCAATCAGCTACAATAGGCCATTACGGCCTCAGTGGCTTAAAAAAAAAAAGAAAAAAAAAAAAAAAAAAAACGAAAAAAAAAAAAATGGATTGAACCCATTTGTGAGGTCCGAAGCTCCGAGTTCCGATACTAAATCTCTATTATTAATAAGAATGAAACTCCGTCCGTTTGTCCGTTTGTCGTGTCTATGCACGGCCAAACGGCTGAGTGGGCCGGATCTACGAGTGGGGGGATCTTCTTGGGATTTTCCGATAGGGTGTATAAGCGAATTTAAAATTTTCTAATCCCACCCGAACCATGGGCCGTAGGGCGGGAGGGGGGTCGAAGTAAGAATTAATGTGCGCTTTTTCCACTTCCCCGCTTCCCCTACCCCTCTAAACGGCCGTTGACAATTCCGGAAAAATACGGGTTTCGTAGGTTTTCCTACGAGAAAGACGACGGCGCGATCGGATCGCGAAAAAAGTATCGGGAAATGCGTTAAAAAAATGCGAGAGTACGGACCCGTTTTCTCGAAAAGTCCGCCGAAAAACTTGGTTTTTTCCGATTAAAATATACCCCATAAAGGTACGTTTTTCGGAACGGTTTTCGCGGGCGAAATACAGCTTTGGGTCCGCCGAATCTGAATCCGAAATCGGATATCGAAAAAAGTGACGAGAAGCGTGACGAATTGCGAGCAGAAGCGAGCAAAGCGATTAAAATGATTCTGCCGTGGACGAGAGAAGGCTCAAGAATTGACGTGAAGGGTTCGATGTCACAACATTGCGAGGCGAGCAGGTATGCCTACATAGGTACCTACCTTGCGAGCGAAGCGAGAGCCATTTCAAATAATAAATACGGACTTTGTCCTACACATATACAGGTATACCTTGCGAGCGAAGCGAGCAACATCCCCGAATAAACTTTTCGTGGTTTTAATTTGTTTGTAATAATTCCCAACTGAAAAAAACGTCTGCCAAGTTGGGTGGGCAGTATAACTTCCTCAAGCGAGCGAAGCGAGCAGCATCCCCTACAGAAGTTAAGCCTACCCTTAGAGATCTACCGTTTGCGAGCGAAGCGAGCAGCATCCCCTACAGAAGTTAAACCTACCCTTAGAGATCTACCGTTTGCGAGCGAACCGAGCAACATCCCCTAAATGCCATACTTTGCAAGCGAAGCGAGCAACATTTTCTACATGCCAGACTTTGCGAGCGAAGCGAGCAACACATCCTACATGCCAGACTTTGCGAGCGAAGCGAGCAATATTCCCTACATGCCACACGTTGCGAGCGAAGCGAGCAACTTAATGGGGGGTCCGGGGGGCTTGCCCCCCGGCTGGACGTGGAGGCGAGCGTAGCGAGCCGGAGCGGCTAGTATACGATAAGCGGCGTTTAATAATTATGGACCAGAGATCTACGTAGAAGGGCTGTCTAATACATAAATAATAAACCTTTGTGTAATAATTTGCAGTGTTTTTTAGTATTATACTTCCGAGTCTACCTATAGGCAGCGGAAGCATTGTTCTCACTTTCGGGAGATGACAAATTGTTTGTCTCCAAAATCAAAATTTCAACTCGCATTTTGCGTTTTAAACCATATTAAACAACTTTCGTTCCGTTTCTGTCTGAGTGTGTCCGCAAATCCTTGTACCAAGCCCAATTTCCACAGTTATCATCCAACTTTGATTATATTTCCGGGGAATGTGCGGGTTAGAGTGATAATGGTCCCCTGTCAATTTCATTTGTCCCAAATCAATAATTAAATGTTTCTTTATTTGGACAGTTCAAATCATGACAAGACCTTACAAAAAAGGCCTTTCTGTCTTTTTATCACAAAAAAGAAAACAATAAGTATTTATTTTACAAATTTTGAATATTTCCTCCCTGAAGAAGCCCCAGTTCCTGGGGAGAAACGTTGGGGAATAATAAAATAAATATGAGATCATCAGTCTAGAAGATCAATTGGACGTCTACGTTTCAGCCTTCTTCGTTGCTGCTGGTAAGAAAACCGTTCCTCAAAATTTGATAAAGATGCATTGTGATGTCGTGTGATTGTGGTGTAAGTTCGACTGAATGTGGAGTGTATAACATCCTTGACCTCTGATATTCCAAGGTCGCGGTGTATGGTCGAATTTCGCACATACCATGGGGGATTATGTATGAGCCTTAAAATTCGGTTTTGCTGCCTCTGAACTCGGGCTATTTGTGTATTTGATGCTGATCCCCAAATTTAACACCCATAGAGCCAGATTGGACGTATTAGCACTAAGTACAAAAGTAGTTTTGGTTCCAAGGTGAGTGGTGACGTATTTTTGGTACGCTCTTCTATAGGTCAATTCAACGAGGCATGATTTGCTAGTGTTGGTTTTCATTAGCCATCTACTGTTCCAGTCAGATATATAGACTTTTTACTTTGGGACATAAACGAAAAAGGACATATTCGTTGATTCAGGAAACGTCACTCGCATGATATAGAAAACTGAATTTTTAATTTTTGAAAATTCATGGAAAATTGGGAAAATGTAACTGACGCACATGAGGAACACATTGCACAAAAGCTACTGGCCATATATTTCGTATTGGCACAAAATTTATTGGATATCATTTTAATAAAAACAATTTTTAAGGTGTCACTTGTTATTTTTGATAAGCGTGGTATATAAATAATATATAAAGACGATTTCGACAAGACAAATATATTGACTGACTGACGACGACATAATCTTTTTCAACGACGTCACAACCAGGCAGGAGTGTATCACTGCCTTCATTATATTTATAAATAATTAGTTCGTAATTTAGTTATCATTTCATATATTCATTTAGGAATGACAGTTTAATAATTAAATAATATTTATTATTATAAATAATATTAAATATTATAACATCACTCTTGTGATAAATCATAATTTTTATCTTTCAAATTTGTGAAAATTCATTTTAAACTTTTACTGGTTCCTCATCTCCATTGACATCACTTATTCTAACGATCTGAGATCTAGATGTTAGGTAACTCTCAAACCATTTGTTGCAGTTTCCTCTTATTCCATTATTTTCTAGTTTTTGACATTTTCATGTCTTTGCCCTGGCACATTGCACAAACGAATTCCAGTGAAAACGCTTGCATACAAGTCTGCAACGCATTAGGACATTTCATGTCTTTCCCCTCCCTCCTTCTTCCCTTCCATCTTCTAGCAATCTTGTCTTCCTCTGTGAATTACATTTTTTTCAATATAAAGAAAACAAAAATTAAACTCATATTTTTATTTATATCCATACATATATCGTCGTGGGTAGTAAAAGAACGGTATGTTATATGTTCTACATGACAGTACATTAACCCCACTAACCATTGATTGCGTAGACAACAATCAACTATTTTCATATTTTGATGCTTGGGTAGCATTGATTACCTAGGTAACACTCAACTGTTTTCAAATTTGGATGCATGAGTGAATACTTCCATATACTTCAAGATTTCGGTGTTTCACAATGGCTACGAAAAAGATAACCAAAAAAGAATCGGAGAAGGATTTGCAGCTTTACGAGCACGATATTCGCGTTGCCGTTCGGCGGTTGATTTCACTGTTGAACCCCGCTTTAACCGTTTTTCGTTGCTTTCTTCGTCGTCAAAACGCGATTTACGTTTAGTTGAATTCATAATGTATGACTACAAATTATAACTGCAACTCTTAGTTATAAACCTAACTTTTTACTTCGATTGAATATAGTATCAATACAACTACTAGGTATCCATGTAAGGTTGGCATGGATTTGTTTACAAACCTAAATGGAAAAGTTTAGGAGCTATAATCATATAGGTACCTAACTACCTCACTTCTAAGAATCATAAATGCTTGCATACGAGTCTGCAACACATTGGGACATTTTCATCTGCGTATTCGAGCCAGACTACATCACCTACTCCAGTAGCGTTGTTGTTCATGTCCTAACGAGACAAATTTCAGCTTCCTACGGTTGATAGGAAAGAAGTTAGCTTCAGTAGCCACTCAGCTGATCAAGACCCTGTACAACTTATTGTTCACGTTCTAAGGAGGCTACCAGCCAAATTTCAGCTTTCTACGGTTGATAGGGAAGAAGTTAGCTTCAGGAGCCACTCTGCTGATCAAGACCCTGTACACCTTATTGTTCATGTCCTAAGGAGGCTACCAGCCAAATTTCAGCTTCCTACGGTTGATAGGGAAGAAGTTAGCTTCAGGAGCCACTCTGCTGATCAAGACTCTGTACAACTTATTGTTCACGTCCTAAAGAGGCTACCAGCCAAATTTCAGCTTCCTACGGTTGATAGGGAAGAAGTTAGCTTCAGGAGCCACTCTGCTGATCAAGACCCTGTACACCTTATTGTTCATGTCCTAAGGAGGCTACCAGCCAAATTTCAGCTTCCTAGGGTTGATAGGAAAGAAGTTAGCTTCAGGAGCCACTCAGTTGATCAAAACCCTCTGCACCTTATTGTTCACGTCCTAAGGAGGCTACCAGCCAAATCATAATAATCATATAGCCAAATTTCAGCTATAATCATATAGGTACCTACCTACCTCACTTCTACGAATCATAATAATCATTGAGCATATTTCGTTACGTAACGTAACATAACGAAAATTTGGTTGTGTGCCATAGCAAAGACATGAAATGTCAAAAAAGTTCCAGTCATGCAGCATCGTATGAGCGAATTTTCATAAACTATCATCGTACTATAGTATGTTAAATTGCATCGAAATTGGAGCAATTTTAGTTGACAGAAATGGTTAAAAACCAATTTTATGGCCAAAAACTTATTCTAAATAAAATTCCACTGATTCAAAAGGGATTTTTGATTTTTAAATTTTTTTGCAGTTTTTATAGATATTTTAGCAAATTTTAATGACATTTAAGTACGTTTTTCATCATAATTTTGAGCAAAAATTTTTAATGTCCTAGTTAATTGTTGAAAATTTAGTTTTGACTAAAATTCTGCAAAAAATAGAAATTTAACAATTTTTGGCCGTTTTTAGCCATTTTCAGTGATGTTTTGGGTAAATTTTTTGAAATTTGACCAATTTAATGTGCTCAAAAATTGTTGTCCAACGAACTCATCCTTTCTTTTGAAATACTTGATTTTTTGGCGAAAGAACGAAGTTTTTATCTCAATTCTATCGAGAGTTATCGTCTGGAATGACATATATATATATATATATATATATATATATATATATATATATATATATATATATATATATATATATTTTTTTATTATTAATTGCTATGCAATTCTTAGGCCGACCCCCAATAATTTTTTTAAAATGTCCACTTTTTTTGTGTAACGTTTTTTGTCCCGAGATGGGAAGCGAGAGGTCGTGGGTTCGAATCCCGGCCAGGCCTGAAAAATTTTTTTTTTTTCCTCGTGAGACGAAGGTTGTGGGTTCGAATCCCGGCCAGGCCTGAAATTTTTTTTTTTTTTTTTTTCTCGTGAGACGAAGGTTGTGGGTTCGAATCCCGGCCAGGCCTGAAAATTTTTTTTTTTTTTTTTTTCTCGTGAGACGAATTGCATAGCAAATTATCCTCGTTTTCTACACAGTAGAAAAGAGAAAAGATCCGGCGAGGCGCGAAGCGCCGAGTATAGATTAGGGGGGTCCAGGGGGGCGAAGCCCCCCTGGCGGGGTCAAGGGGCGGAGCCCCTTGCGAGGCCCGAAGGGCCGAGTTTTATATATATATATATATATATATATATATATATATATATATATATATATATATACACCTATAAAAAAGCGTTAAAATCCAGGAATCATTTCAGAATGCCTCAAAACAGATTTCGACAAAGAAAATTTTGGAAAAATTTTTATTTTAAAATTTTTGGAGCCATTGCAATAGCTTTATTTTATAAGAAAATTCGCTAAAACCAATTCAAGGACAGAAAGGCCTTTTTTGTAAAGCCTATGTCACAATATCTAAATTTTACAGGAGCGCTAAAAAACTAGGATACTGCTAATGACCACTAATAAAAGTCGGCTGGGTGACATAGGCCCTTCTTCCATTGGGAAAATTAAAAATCACCTTAGGTAACATGACTTTATCACATAAGATAACGAATTGATAACATGGGCCCTTCTTCCACTTCAATTTCATTCACTTCTTCGCGTCAATGCGATTTTTCTGACCTCTTCCGGCCTTGATTACAACCATAGGAACTCTTACTTTACATGACATTGACCCTCATACCACGAAAAACTGGGTTTCGAAAAAATCGTGACAGGTCCTTCTTCCGAACACCCATTCAATTCACTCTGCGCACGAGCAAACGTAAATCCTATCAAGCATCATTTCTCGCGCCCTAGTCGACGGATCTTTCTCAAATTCGGAGGATAGTTGGGGGAAGACAATTTGATCAACCCATATCAATTTCAACATGACTGTAGCATTAGTAGCTGCTGCACATGCGCGAATGTCTGATCCTTCAAGCGACCTTTATTTCCTACGTTTTCATCCGATTTTGATGAAATTGTAAGGGACTGTGAGGTTTATATGGCAGATAGTCCCCGATTTCATTTTTCTCAAATCATTACTTCATTCTGCGCATACGCAAACGTAAATTGCTTCAAATATTATTTTCTCGTTTCCTAATCGATCGATTTTGACGTTTAATGCTATATCTAATTGATATTCCCTTGGACTGCTATTTGGTACCGACGTTATTGGACACAACTGCTCTCTCTCGACTGGAGGATTTCCTCAGGGCCCCGACGGCGTGGAGGTAACGTTTCATCACATTTCTACTATTGGCCAATAGGTGTAGGTAGGGTGTGGAAACACTGTGATATGGACACAAATAACATTTTCAAATTCGTAACGTAGAGTCATAAAGTGTAACAGTTTAGCGTAACGTTTGATAGTAGGCCCTCGTTTATACGGCATCCCAGATTAAGCGTAGACGTACTGCCTATTTTCGGCCTCGGACCAGGACTATTAGGGTTGAAAGGAGGTGTATACTTATTCACACGATGTTGCTTCACTAAAACTTGATCCACTACAACAAATTCATGATTTTTACTCTTCTCTTGCTGTCGGCATAAATCTTCATTTTATTTTGACTGTTTTCTTCATTTTTCTTCAACTCCAAATCTACATCTTCTTCCAATGTGACTGGAATACGTGACAGGGACGAACGGAAGTTATTTCGTAACAGAGCTCTCGCAGGTGCAATATGTGTTGAACAGTGAGGTGTGTCCCTGTACTGCAGTAAGTATTCAGGCAAAGCATCCTTCCAATTTCGACCTTCGATAACTGCTGACCGGATAGATTTATTCAAATGTTCGGCTCTTCCATTTGCCTCTGGCCAAAAACTTTCACCTTTTTATGTATTATTCCCAAATGTTTACCAAATTCGGAAAAATCCTGACCATTAAATGAGGGACCGTTATCAGTCCTCAAAGATGTTGGAATCCCAAATAGAGAGAAAACCTTGAAAAAGTGCTAAACCATCAGTGACTGTAGCAGAAGTAAGGGAATGCATAGCTCCTGCAATTGGGTACTTGGTACAATCATACGATAATACCATGACATATTTGTTGTTGGGACATGGCCCTGAAAAATCAATTAGGAGACACTCCCACGCACTGGATGGTGTTGTTGTTTTGGGAAACTATTTTTTCCCAGATTTTAATGTTTAGATGATATACGAGTATTCTCATTTGCATAGTTACATTTCCCCTATTGGTTTACGGATTGCTTTTGAACTCGATAATTATTTACATATGATTTTATATTATTAAATATTGATTAAATTAGACAGGTTTACAGGAGAAGAGTCATGTTCCATGATGGCGATTTCATTATCAACTCTACGGGTTGTTGAGTGTGCTGAACACGAATCATAAGCCCTTTTTATCCCACCTCATCAGGGTTTTGAGATATTGTCAAAATTTGACCAGATTTGGCCCAATTTGTCCGATTTTTCCCGTTGTTGTATTTGAAGTGTGTGAGGCGTCGTTTCATATAGTTGTCAACCTCCTGAATCGATTGAGGCCAACCGCAGGTCGCTACGATTAATGGTTAATGGTAAAACCCAATAACCGAGGAGAAAGCACGAAAAACCACTTTTTGCTCAGCTCAGCTTATGCTCCAGCTCAGTAACCATTAATAGTTGCGAACTGCGGTTGTTCTCATTTGATTCAGGAGGTCGAACACTATAGAAATTAATGCCTCACACTCTTCATATACAAAAACTGGAAAATTTGGACCAAAATTGGATAAATTTTGACAAAATCTCTAAATCCAAAAGAGATTGAAAAAACGGGTTTCGGATTCGTGTTCAGCACACTCGAGCACCTCTAGATTTGATAATGAGATCTCGGTCACGGAACATGGCTTTTCTTTTGTAAACCTGCGTTATTAGTACCTATTAAATATCAATGTTTAAATATTAACTTGTTTTATTTTCATTTTTTACGCTATAATGTACGATAACTTACGAAAATTCGCTCATATGATCATGCTGCATGACTGGAACTTTTTAATTGATCTAAACCTGTATTATTGTTCTTCATTTCAACGTTAGGAAACTGGCAAGGCAAAATATGTATCAGATATGACCCATTACAATAATAAATCATTTAAAGTAATGGTGTCCTTCTAAATTTCGCGTATTAAGACGTGCTGCACGACTGTAAACATAATTTGCTTCATTTAAGTCCACCAATTAGAGTCAATATGCTACATTTTAGACTATGAGGATTACTTCTTCTACCTGGCACTAATAACATTTGTGGAGGCCCCTACGTTCACGGTCCATCCCCACTGACAAATGAGTGGAAAGAACGGGGATTTAGGGGTGATATAGGTGTTGAGCATGTATTGTTAAAAGTTGACAAGAGGGAGGGTAGGTATAGGAAGGGAAGTCAGTGGGTATTGTTAGTCCGACCCTCTCTCTCCCTTTTGTCCTCTGACTGTTCACTGTTCACTGTTCAGTTGAGTTCAGTTGACTTTATGCCACCCTCATGGCCAGTGCGCTTTCCTTACAGAATTCCTACAGCTGCATCCTCACTTTCGAAGGTGACGTATCTACCGTATTATTTCCCTAATACACGATACTTCTGCTCTGCCGTCTTCATAGTGGAATTCGTTTGCTGATATGAATGAATTCATGACGCCGGTCTTCAGCTCCATATTTGCACAATGTCTCACCACTATTTCGCGAAGTTAGTTCACTTTGAAGATTTATATTATAACTAACAATGAAAACTACTTTTCGCTGTGCAATAATTTAAGTGTTTAGCTGATTAAGTTCCATGACTCGCGTTTCTGATTATATTATAAAACAGAAGTGTTACCGATTCAGAAGAACGTTGCTATGTCAGTAAAGGCGAAAATTACCGTTTCCTGACACCATTATCAAAGGTAGGAAAAGTTTTCCATAGGAACTTAAAATCAAGAACAGTACATTTGTCTAGTCTATGACAGAAACTTTTCCACAGTTTCTACTATATCATGTTTGTATAAAATTAAACTATTGCAATGGGCCAACATCATTATTATGTATCATTATTATTGGGAATTATTTCGAAGCGCCTAGGAAGAGACATGGTTTAGAACGTAATGAATCGGTACCTAATTAATAAATGTAATTGGTACTTGACCAAATAGAAATTATTAGCCATGAAAGCCATCTACCTACCCATACAGGTATCTACGACTAAAATGTTAACAAGTCTTTGAGTAATAATTTCTCTGTTTTTGTTTCATTCCTTAATATTGTGCAAGAGTAGATTTTTTCACTGTGCCAACTCTTGAGCATAGAAGCCCAACCTAAAAAATCTACCTAGTTGGATGGGCAGTACTATATTTTCCTCGCTTAGGTATTGTAATATGGGTTCATATATGGAATTAGTTACTGAAAAAAACGTCTGCTAAGTTGGGTAGTCAGTATAGCTTCATCACATATTGTAACATGGACGTATAGAATTAGTTAAAATACGAGACGAAATGCCAGAATGCAAATTAGGGCTATAATTCATGTGTGCATGAGCGGAAATTGTCTAAAGGTCAACACACACAATAATTTAAAATTTCGATTCAATAATCAAAATTTCGATTTCGATTCATACTCTCGGAGTGTCATCCAATATTGGTTTTGCGTATGCGCCATAGTTATCTATTATTCAAGCAAATGCCATAAAATACAGAGGGCATCCAACTGAAATGAAAGCTAACTCCTGAAAATGTCATCAATCATTCCATTAGGTTCGGAGTTTCGCCTGTGAAAATCCATATTACTCTTGCGCATGTGCAATGGTTATTACTCCACCAATTGCGATATAATTTATAGGTCATTTTTTTAGAGCATATATCCAACTGCCTACCGAATTTGAACGAAATCGGGCCAACAGATGATAAGAAATTCACATTTGCGCATGCGCACAGACTATTATTTATCCAACTGCAATGAAAGTTTTAGGAAACCGTCTTGAAGCTCACCCGCACGATCTCCGGAAAGTTCATAAAAATTGTTCTGATACACTCGGAGTTTTGACTGTGTCAATCGATATTATTTTCGCGCATGCGCAATGGTTATTACTCCACCAATCGCAATATAATTCGTAGAGCATTTTTCTGGAGCGTATACCCAACTGCCTACCGAATTTGAACGAAATCGAACCAACAGATGATGAGAAATCGACGTTATGAGAAATTAACATTTGCGCATGCTTACAGACTACTATTGATCCGATGGAATTGAAAAGTATAGAAGACCGTCTAGGATCTAAACCACACAATCCCTGAAAATTTCATCGGAATCGAATTTAAACTTTGTATAGTTTTGGGTGACGAGGGTTTACCACAGACAGACAAACATCAGACAGACAGACACGGAACCAAAATTGATCATAACCTCTGAAACCCAATAAGCAAGTGGAAATTTTGATTTTGGAGGACAACTTTTTTGGCTTCTATCACGAACACAAAGCTCCTCTGCCTTCGGTAGTGAGAAAGCGAAAGAGAAACTGTGAAAAGTAATGTTTTCATACTGCATTGCCTACCGTACAGTACCTGCTACTTACGGTCCAAACCGCGAGTAAATTTATTGAGGAATTTCTCGTTTCTACGTCATTGAATTCCGAAACGTTTCACAATTATCTGCCAAAATTTGACATCATTGTTGTTGTAACGACGAATTTAACGTTCGCGCTAGCCGCAGCTGATCCATTAGCGATAGGTACAACCCATGAACAGAACCTTCGAGTCCATTCCAACAACATTCCAGTTTTATGACACCAATTATTGCTAACATAATGTTGCTTAGTCCCATATTTTTCACTTTTTTTTGCTTGGATTTTTTTCCGATCTTACGCTCATAACTAACAATGTTAATCATTAACTCTTTTAATTTTCTTGAGTAAAATATTGAAAATTGGTGATACCTACCATTGAAATTACCGTTAAATAAACACCCATCGTACCTGATGCCAATCCAGAAAATCTTGGGCTGATTTGGTGAGCAACGTATCCTGTCAAACTCTCCAATTTTAGAATTTTTCCATACTCGATTACTTTTCATGTTTTTCTGCTTGAAATCATGAGAGCTTGTTCATGATGAGTTGTTTGCAAGAACAATATTAATATCTCCATTTTTTTCAGCTTTGCAACGGTAGATACATTCAATTTGACTTTTAATTTGCTATTATAAAGAAAAATTACCCTTCATGACCTGATGAGTCTCGAGTCAATCCCCACGTTAATTTTTTTGTTAAATCGATCGTTTTCACTTACAGATCTCCCCGACTTTCGTAGTAACCAAGTTTTACACTTGAATTGACAAGTTTATAAAGAAATCCTAAGTAGAGTTTGCTAAATCCTAAGGAGAGTTATCGTCTGGAATGACACACACACACACACACACACACACACACACACACACACACACATATATATATATATATATATATATATATATATATATATATATATAATGGATTAAAATCCAAGAACCGTTTCTGAATGCCTCAAAACGGATTTCGGTTTTTAAAAAAAATGTGGAAAATTTTTGGAGCCATTGCAATAGCTTCAGTTTTCACGAAGAATCGCTAGAACTGACAATCTCGTTGAAAACCTGTAATCTTTTAAATGACATATCTTCCAGAAATTTTAATATCTTGGTAATATAAATTTGTTTACTGTTCTCGCAATCAAATATACATATCTTAAGTGTGTGAAGCCAGCAGAGAGATAGAAAGAAGTAAACGTAGAGAAGAGTATGGAATAATTCTCAAATTTAGATGTTTGACCCGATTTATCACTTACCAAGTCAGCATAGAATTTAGTATGCTAGCGTCTTGGAATTCTGCTGTGTTACATCGCCGTTGGACCATTATTTCTTATATACAGTGATGGATGAAACATAGGAATATAATAATTTCCGCCCAACATTTTTCACTCAATACACTATTGTTACGACATATTTTTCGTAGCTCCAGGAGCTAGCGAGGAGAGTGAACGTTCTTTCCCAGTTGTAGATTAATAGACAGATCGACTCAATGGTGGCATAACGATAACCGCTCGCCCAACAGCGTGAGCAAAATCAGGAGTGAAGCTCGTAGAAAAACCGCGAGACATGATAAACAGGGCGAAAAGCTCTTCATAGATGATGATCTCCTGGTACAAGTCACGCTGAATACCGTTTGATTTACCGTAAAATTGTCGTTAAATGCACGATCGGCCAACCGTGACGAAATGATTACTATAAAACTTCCTAGCCGTTCAAGCGAGTGGAGAAAGTCGCCTTCCAATGCGTCGAATAAATTCAATAACTGCAACATTTTTCATCCGAATTAGTATGCAGCATCGATACACATATTGTTCACTTAGAACCTGTTTCACCAAAGCTTTTTATAAATGTTTACTCATCAAACCCAAGATCTCAGCTGTTGACCAACGATATTCGGCTTCACTAACTCCGGTTCAGATAAATCAATGATCAAATGCGCCAGTCCGAATTCGGGTGTTTAGCGTTCCAAAACGATTATTACTAGATAGGTACCTAGTTATTTTGGCCATCTTTGTTTACACGACAGAAATCCTTTTTTGCTACGTTTTCCCACCTGTTTTGCTACATTTTTCTACGTTTTCCTACGAGTACATCCACGAAAATGAGTCACAGAGGATTGATTAGAGCATTGGTTTTTGACGACGATTTTGACGAGCATGATGGAGACTTTACTATTCACCGTCCTCGGCGGATCAGAGGGAGTACGGCGTATTTCAATCTCAATGAAATCGATTTTCTGAGGAGGAACCGACTTTCAAAAACTACTGTTGAAAAAATTGATGATATCATCGAATACACTAGTCACGGGTAACGATGTAGGTACATACATGGGATATAAAAATATAGTTGTAAAATAGTGTTATAAAATAGCCAACGGCTCATTAGAATTTGAAATGACTTTGAAGATACAAAAATTAAAACACCTAGTTATGTAACTTTACCATAATATACTTATTATGAGAAAATTGTAACCTGTTTCCTGCACTTTTTGAAAATATATAACTTTGGAATCTCAGATTCTGCAGTGCCTAAAGTTACAAAATTCCGTCTTCCACTGCTTTTTAGGAGACTGATTCCCGAAATTCCCAATGGAGGCGAATAAAAATTGTATTTGGATAAAGTAGTCCAGTGGTTCAAAATTTCGCGTTTTTTACTTCAAATTCGAATTCAGAACTCTTGAAAACACCCATATACTACCATCGCTGCACTACTTTCTAAATGATGGGGCAGTAAAGGACTACGGCTGCGAGTTTGTAAAACATCATGCTATCAGAATGGATTACAAAAAATGCTGCAAATTATTACATAATGGTTTATTATTTCTGAATCAGATAGCCAGCTATAGTAACCAGCATGCTCTGGGGCTTTCGCCAGTCTCTTTTCTAGTATCCACCTCTGTTCTTCCTCTCACTCCCCCCCCCCCCCACCACCCACCGTGACCCCCTACCAAGCGTGCCAGGCGTGCGCGCGTGCGTAAATCTAACACTCAAAATCCGCGAAAAAGACACTTTTTCAGCCGTTTTTGCCCCATAGCATCTATGCGAGTAAAGCGATCTGGATGATTAAACGTTAGGACCAACTAGACCCCAAATGGAGTCTATGTGCGAAAGAACGGGTTTTTTAAGTCAATTCTTAGGCCTTTTATGGCCCGGACGGCGGACGGACATTTCAAATTTGGATTCTACGCACCTTGAAACGTAAAGTGACAAAGTTTGAGGGGGGGTTATAAAAGTTTTTGCTATACGATCACATAGGCTTATTATTGGAAATAATAAACCAAAATATAGGAGCACTGAAGATTTCAGGTTGGTAACAGCTGTTCCCTCACTATTATCTCGTTATCACTCTCATTTTGCGGGCAAATACCTGCTTGATATCGTATAAATCAACGTTTAAACTTTAAATAGACGTTTCACGGATACGCTGTAAATCGATGTGTACTGATTACAGTGTACCCATTGATTACATTGGTGAAACGCGTTTGTTTTAACCTTTGGCGGACGCAAGGCTGTTAAGGTGAATCAAGCGTTGCGGTCGTATGGCATGTGTCACATGCCAGCCGCCATTTGCTAACTAGGACGAAGCTTATTCTGTGATGATGAGTTAGCCTGGACGTCATAGTATTTACATCGATATTGGAATTTTTGAACACTCTTACAAAGATTGTTTCTGTTCCAAATTGAGTCAAATTTTTGAAATTTCCCCGACTGATTTGTAATCTTGATGAATGGCTGGACCATATGATCAAGTTAATTTTTTCGTAACTCTTCTAAAAGTATTACTATTTTACTCTTAAAAATTAGGTAAGATTTGGCACTCGCTTTTAATAGTTTTTCAATGGACCATTTTCATGGGTTCTGATCGGTGGAATACTTTCATATTTTGATGAAATCGTGTTACTTACCTTAAATGTACTCTGCAAAAATTTCAACAACCTCAGCTCAATGGCTTGGTAGAACATTATATGGAACGCGACACGAGTACACCAAGGTCAGGACCCGTATATTCCATTTGGTCTGAAAAGAGTACTTTGGGGTTTTGATCCGTCAAACCATTATTATGAACTATGATAAATGAATTAAAGACCATTAAAAATAATAATAAATAAGACCTATTTGTTTTATTGCACTCAATAGGTAGGTAAGAACTTAGAAAATGATGTAGCAAACTCGAGAAAATAAATATTTAGATAAAATAAGACTTATTTATTATATTGCAAGAACCTATGTGTTAGTCACAAACACATAGGTTCTCGCAATATTTGAATGACTGATTGAATAAAACAGTTGGAAAAGAAAAAATTATGATCACAACCGTAATATTCCCAGCTGGAAATCCATTCCACGAGTTTCTCATTTGGCAATTCATACGGAGGAAGCGGTAAAAGGTTTGCCGCCCGAATTATTGAACCATTTCGTTGCCTAGGTATCTCAGATGGGTAAATACCGCCCAGAAATTACTTAGAAGTTCGTAGGAATAAGTAATTGAGGATAAAAGCGGCGGCATGTCTCACACGCCATACGTCTAAATCGAGCTGACAAGTGCATGTCACACATGCCATACGTCCACTAGACATTCAACCTCGTCAACAGATGACGTCCAGGCTAGCAATGGTCGTCTGGCATGTCACACATACCATACGTCCGCAAATGGTTAAATCAACGTTCAAAACTCTGGTTCCGTAAAAAAAAAATGATCTACTTTAACCATGGTTAGGGATTGTTGGCGAAACCGGTCCTCATAAGTGTCATTGGTGAATAGTAGCCTCTGCCCGTGCGCAAACATGAGACATCGTAACTCCCCTCATTGAAGTTTTCCATCGGTCTAAAGAATTGCGTTTACTATTTTAGTTTATTAGAGAGTTCCTAGTTATTGCAGTTACAGATCACGCGGTGCACGTGAACCATGATCAGCTGAGACCGGTCAGAGAGCTGACAAATTAGAGAGTTTTTGGCGACTTCAACTTGACGTCACCCGTTACCGTAGTCTTGAGGGAGCAAATGAAGATGCTAAGGAACCAAGAGAACGGTTGCCTTAATTTTGATGTCACGTTAACGGTGGTTGGGCAACGCGATATTTTCCCCCCGGGTCTCTTGTTGTCTACTGGTTGACTAATCAATTTCTTCATTTCGATATGAAACGCCGATTTTCAATCCTGAATTCAAATTCCATCTTAGTTTCTTATCTCATCTTAATTTCTCATTTTTAGTTTTCAATTCGTAAACAGGGCATGGATTTAACGCAAAGTTAGTAAGCCTCAAGTGTGGAACACCGCGGTTTAGTTGCACTCGTAGGTCATTAGTCGTTACGAACTTCATGTTTTTGGGTTTTCCGTTGGGTATGAACAACAAGTATGGAAAAGTATTTATCTCTATGACAATGAACCAGGATTTTACCTGACACAATCATCAGCGGAGGCAGCACTTCACGCAATGTTCACGAGAAAATGGCTAAGAGATCAGGCAAACTAAGAACAATACTGCGAAGAATTAATGTCTTAAAACTCAGTTTTCTCATTAAAAATATGTGAAATAATAATTGAAACAAGGCTCTAATCGACCAAATAGAGCCTGTGCGCAAAAGAACGGATTTTTTCGATCGAGTTGAAGGCTAGTAAAGCTAGACAGCTGAGGCGGACTTCAAATGGCACATTCGGTTTCTACGCGACTTGAAACGTAAAATAACCAAGTTTGAGGGGTGCTCAATAACCTACCCGCTACATCAACATAATTAGTTGGTAATGAGGCATTCGAAAAGAAAAACTGTTATCATTTACTTCACCAGTAGTTGAGTAATTCTGAGGTGCCCAGTATGTTACATTTACAGGAAGGTTAGGCTGATGTCGTGTGCCTTTCGGTCCCCAAACGGGGGACGTTAAATGAGCCATTCTAACGTACCACGTTGCTATCGTCCCCTCAAGGTCACGTACTCTTGGGTACGTTAGGGTGACGTTAAGGGTACGTTAGTGGTCACCAAAAACTCTCTATTACTACAATCATGCGACGTGAGTTGGAGACCGCTTGATTAACAACGCAAGATCGAGTCTTAGTACTTCCTCGTAACCACGTCTTCAACACTACGCCCATAAATGTGTAAACCGGAGGAAGGTTTCAGTGATAAGCGTGTTCAATTCATATTTTTATACTAAACATATTAATTATATAATTTAAAATATGAATTAAGTTTATAATTATATTAAAATATACTAATTTTATTTATATTCATCTTATTTTCACTCGAAGCAGTCCCATCATCGAGTGCCCAAAAACAACTTAGTCAACGAAACGGAGGATAAAGGGTTGCCGAAAAACGGATAAAATCTTTTCATTCCAATCATATCTACCTTTTTCAAGATGCAAACGTTAAACTACTAGGATACCAACATGTACTATTTTGCTAAGTTTCCCCACAAAATGCATACAATTTCTTATTCTGATCTCTATATCTACATACACCAATATTACTACTTACAAAGTTGAGCGAGAACTTACTTGAACGATCGTGTTCCTGACGTATGTGTCTTCAAGATAAACCTGGAACGCATCGTCGGGCTCGTCTCTGCTGAATAAACTAGCGTGATAATATAATTATAAGCCTTCTCGCTGAATTTCATAGCACAAATAAAACGCCGGATGAACGGACCACGTACTGATTCGATTTTTGAAATCTACGTATCTTGATACGTAACCAACAAATTTTGATAGAGGGGATAAAAAAAATTTCTTGGCTTTGTGTTCACTTTACAAAAATCACTACGAATTGAAAACAAAATAAAACAACACGATGATGGATGATGGAAACTGGGATCAGGTTGAAGGAAAACAAGAGTCGGAGAAATACAAGATGTCGGAATCAGCGTCAGGTTACAAAACATTTGATATGAGAAGACGTGCGAAGACGCGTGCAACACCGAGCTTGCACCCTACGGCAGTACTAACAAGCTCGCTGTTACTACTAACAGCGAGCTTGTTAGGGAAATTTTGATTTTCGCAATCGACTCAGCACTGAAAAATACTTCGACTGTGACACCCCACATGCCCTTTTGTCAAAAACCCGATTTTTTTAGCATTGAATCGTAAACTTGCGCTGTTTTTAAATGGCGTTATCGTCTGGAAATTCACCCTTTTATATATATATATATATATATATATATATATATATATATATATATATATATATATATATATGTGTGTATATATATATATATATATATATATATATATATATATATATATATATATATATATATATATATATATAAGGCTACTCTACCATTTGACAAAGGCAAAAGCCGAAATATTATAACTGTGAGTTTTTCCTTGTAATTTATCTTTATATATGTGCTATTTTTCTCCGCACATCTGTGTCAAAGTACATATATATATTAGGACGTTAAAATCGGGAACTAGGAAACTCATCAATAGGAAACTCATCAAAAAAATCGTAGAACACCATTTTTGATCAGTTTTTCACGTGGGTCGGAAACTCGTCAAATCTTCATGAACGAGCGACTCATCAAAAAATGGAATCCAATAAATGTATCCGTTTAATTCAGTTAGGAATCGGTATAAATTTTTTTCGACTAGAATCCAGCACTGTCGAGACACTCCTCAGAAACTACCTTGAAGGAAACTCATCGAAAAGGAGCTGACGGGAAACTCGTCAAAAATGGTGGTAGTAGTAGACGGAAATTGGTCTACTTTGGGTCAACTACCTGCCATTGTTACAGCTCATCGCCACCACGAATAACTACCTGGCCAAAAACCTTATAACGGTTGGGTTATAGGTTTGGTTGGCTTCCGAAGGTTTGGTTTGATGACTTTCCTTTCGATGATTTTCCCCATAGGAGCGTTTGACCAGTTTCCACAGGGGACAGGAAAGTCATCAAAAATAATTGTCAACTACTTTTCATCTTCCAAATTTATATCCGATTTCTATTTGAAATTCTTTTTGGCGACTTTTCCTTCCATTCAGTTTTGACTAGTGTCCCACCCAAAAGGGAAACTCTTCAAAAAGCCTCGACCTCACGTTTTTGATGAGTTTCCGTTTGATGAGTTTGTAGGGACCCTTAAAATCTAGGATTGTGTTCTTTGATGTACCTATGAAACGAATTTGTAGGGTCCCCGATCCTTCAAGCCCAAAACGGAGATTAGTGAAAAACGTTATCTATTTCCAAGAAAAAATGAAAAGTTACAATGTTAAATCGATTTCGACGGTTAGGCCATCATCAGTAACAAACAATAACAATAGTTATTGTTTCCACGGCCTAACCGTCGGAATCGATTTAACACACTTCCATTTTGAAATGGGTTTCCACAATTTCGTCGTGGGTGATTTAGTTGGCTTCAAGCCCACTTTTAAAATTTCAAAGCCATCTAAATAGCTCACTTTTTCTTTGAAAATTCGCTAAAATGAAAACGCATCTGATCCGGCCCGTTTCTGCTGGATTTGTTTACTGACATATTTTTACGGTTGAAGGTATGCGCGTGATGGGAGGAAGACAGGTAAACATATTTTTCGGTGTCGTCAGACTCTCAGTTTATTAGCAGTGAAGAAGATGATCCACTCGATTAGTTACCTAACACATGTTGATCATCACAAGTGTGTTGTTGAGAAGAAAATTCATTCGTGATTCTAACTTTGCTCACTGTACCATATTATTGTATGCAACAATTGAAAAATAATATATTTATTTGTTAAAAGAAAAATAACACTTTCAAAGTAAACTGTAGGTTATGAACACCAGATCCAATGTCACTGCGTGGATAACTGCGACTGTGAGTAACTGTTCCCAAAAGGAAAAAAAACGTAAGTCAACTTTCAACATATAAGATAATGGCTACGAATCACAAAATAGAACTTCTTCGTAGTAATAACTATGACACTTGGAAAATCCAAGCACAAGCATTGCTACTAGAGCTAAGTTTTGGAAGTATGTTGACGGTACATGTTTGAAACCAGTTAGTAGTTTCTCAAATGGAGAACAACTAGAAGAATGGTTAGATATAGACTTAAATCCGAACTTCTACTTCTAATTTCCCCAGCAGAACTAAAGCAAATAAAAACTTGTTAACATGCAAAAGATATTTGGGATACACTTGGAAATACTTAAGCTAGGAAAGCAACGCTCCTAAAATCGCTAGTGCTGCATCGGATGAAAGAAGCCGATAACATTAGAGATCACCTTAATACTATCACCGATAGTATGGCTGTATATGTGTAGGAAAAACCTCAGAACCCCCATTAAGTTGCTCGCTTCGCTCGCAAATGGTTTAACGTGTGTAGGGGATGTTGCTCGCTTCGCTCGCTCGTTATGGCTGTATATGTGTAGGAAAACACTCGTCGAAATCCTATGTACCTATGTAGGGAATGTTGCTCGCTTCGCTCGCTCGGTATGGCTGTATTTGTGTAGGACCCCGGACCCCCCATTAAGTTGCTTGCTTCGCTCACAAGGTGTGGCTGCATAGATGCAATGGTATTTTACTGTCGAGTGGGACTTGTTGAATGATTGGAAACGGTAGATCCCTAAGGGCAGGTTTAACGTGAGTAGGGGATGTTGCTCGCTTTGCTCGCAAGGTATTGCTGTATATGTGTAGGAAAAAACCCGTCGTTATTCTGTTGAAATGTCTTTCGAACAGAAAAGTTCCATCCTTCAAGCGGCGGGCTCGATTAACTTGTCATTTTAATCGCTTTGCCTCCCTTCCTCTCGCATTACTTTTGACCAACTTCCCGTCACTTTTTTCGATATCCGATTTCGGATTCAGATTCGGCGGAATCAAACCTGTATTTCGCCCGCAAACACCGTTCCGGAAAACGTACCTTTATGGGGTATATTTTAATGAGAACAAAACGAAGTTTTTTCTCGGAATTTTCGAGAAAACGGGTCCGTACTCTTTCATTTTTTTGACGCATTTCCCGATACTTTTTCCGCGATCCGATCAATTCGTCGTCTTCCTCGTAGAAAAACCTACGAAACCGGTATTTTTCCGGAATTTTCGACGGCCGTTAAGAGGGGAAGAGGAAGCGGGGAAGTCGAAAAAGCGCGCATTAAACCGGACTTCCACCCCCCCCCCCCCTCCCGCCCATCAGTCGATGGTTCGGGTGGGATTAGAAAATTTTAAAACCGCTTATACACTATTCCGGAAAATCCCAAGAAGATCCCGCCACTCGTAGACTCTCGCCACTCAGCCGTTTGCCGTGCATAGACACGACAAACAAACAAACAAACGGAGTTTCATTCTTATGAATAATCTTATGAATAATAGAGATAGAGATATATGGTAGGAGAATGAAAAATCAGACCCAATCGTGACTCCCAAGGTATTGACCTTCTGCAGTCTCGCCAAGGGAGGAATATTCTGAGTTAAAACGTAATATTCTACAGCGTGAAAAGGATATGAGGCTACATTTTTTGTACTTAATCAACAAGATCAACAATTCTTCAAGATTATTGGCATTTTAATGATCTACGCTACGCATTCAGATACAAGGAAGCTATCTCAACTTGGAAGCTATTTTTTAATTATTATTTATTTTATATATATATATATATATATATTAAGATGGAGCACTCTTCAAAGAATTTTATGAGACCACCCAAAGCATTGTACGACCAATCGTTCGCGCCCAATGCACGGCCTGACATCTCATCAAAAGCAATGAGAGTTTTAGGTTTTGTGAAGAGAAATAGGAGAGATTTCAACCGTGTGCCAGCGAATGCTACTTGTGCTCCCAACCTTGGAATATGCCTTGATTGTTTGGAGTCCATATTATAAGTTCTTTATTAACCCTATTGAGAGAGTACATCGTAGATTCCTGCGCTTCATCTCTTATAAACTGGGTACCCCGCATGTTTCGGTGGACTTCGACACTCTGAATAAGGAATGCGGTATGCTGAACCCCATTACTCGTCGCCGTCTGGCGGATGTGGTATGCTTGCAGAAGCTGGTCTTGAGAAAGGGTTGACTCGCCCCCACAGCTCGCATTGATCAACTTTGCGGTCCCTCATCCCGGAATACGCTCTAGGCACCTCCTTTGGATAGGTAGGTAAGGTACCTACCCTTTTCCCCGACCAACTATCTGCATCACAGAACTTTGCGTAGAATGCCTTGGACTGTGAACCATGCTTACGATCTGTGCCCGGACTGTAACCTCCGAATTCTAGCGACATTGTACAAATAGGATATGAGAAAATGACGCTTGATGGAATTTACATATGCGCATGCCTGGTAAAAACTAATAATAATATTAGAATGATAAATTTTGTAGTAAGCCATCCTCAGCCTAACCCGCAAATTTCCAGGAAATTACATCGAAATCGAAAGGAAACTGTAGAAATAATACTTGATACATTTCACATTCGCACTACTACTCGCTTCTAATGATACGGTCGTGATGGAATTCAGATGGTACCTGTGACTAAATCGTACTTTCCGTACCAGGTACCCTCTGGTTTTGAGCGAATTGGTCTACTAGACCATGAGGAAATGATGCTGGATGGTTTTAAGTTTGCACATGCATGGTGTGAAGTAAGTGCCTTCGTCTCTGTCAATGTATTGATTTGTGAACAATGAAACTGGTGGGGGACCGTCTACAGCCTAAACCGCACATCTCTTGAAAATCTCATCAAAATCTGATGGAAACTGTAGAAATTAAGATTGTTACAAAGATTTGTGGGCACGCAGATAGGCACGAAACCAAAGTTGTTTAGAATGGTCTAAAACGGTAAATCCGAGCGGAAATTTGAACAGTGAAACAATACTTCCACTGCCTTGGTAGTTCCAGAAGCAAAATCCAAATAGTCTTAAAGTTATAATGATCCTAATCCATACATTTAAATTCCACCAATCACATCAATTATGTATTGATCGGATGATTCCAATGGCCATGAAAAGCTGCAAATACGTAGATATAGGTAGGTACATACCTACTCAGGCACAGATTAATATATATATATATATATATATATATATATATATATATATATATATATATATATATAATAATACATACATATATATATATATATATATATATATATATATATATATATATATATATATATGGGTAGCTGGGTAGCAAGTTGGGTAGCTTCCAAGTTGAGATAGCTTCCTTGTATCTGAATGCGTAGATCATTGAATCATATTAATTATATATATATATATAATTAATACATACATATATATAATTAACACAATTTTTTTTTTTTTTTTTTTTTACAATAAGTTACAGCACAAAACTAGTTTTTATAATTCGGCTTATTTGCCTTTTTCAAAATATAAGGAACTACATAAATTTTTGTGGGAATTTCGACGTTGATAGGGAGAGATACTTGCCATAGAGAAGATAGTTACCTACCCAGCTAACGCCTGATGTTCATTAATCTTGGAGGATCGTATGCAATCAAAACATTCGAATGTGCCTTTTCTGATTGATGAAGCTTTTTTTTCTCCTGGCCTCATCTTTTTTTAAACTTTTATGCCAAAACAATCGCCCAGAGTTGCATCATGCGTAGCGGCATGGCGGCTCACAGGCAAATCTTCCGTTCTCTAACTACCGATGATTTATGGTTGTTGACACGCAGGTTAAGTCGTATCTCGGCTTTTCCTGCTTAAAATGCAGGGCATTCTTTGCACAACTCATATACACATATTGGTGTGTGGTATTCTGCCGACTCTTTGCATGCATATGAGTTGGGGTTATTAGCCAAACTGAACGTTCCCTCTTCTTTGACGATTGGGCAGACCTTACATCGCCGCTTACCACAAGGATGCAGTCCTCTTGGGGAAAAACATATTGTTTTTCTTCAAAAATTTCGTGCTAATTATACATACTTTTGTAGAGCCACTTTATTGAATTGAATTCTATTATATATATATATATATATATATATATATATATATATATATATATATATATATATATATATATATATATATATATATATATATATATATATATATATATATATATATATATATATATATATATATATATATATATATATATATATATATATATATATATATATATATATATATAGGTCCGTAATAGGGCCCTGGGGTCCGCCTCCTGTTCAGCGTTCTTATCTGTGGGAGTTAATCGATGACACTTGAGAAAAAGAACTAATAAACTTGACAACTCCTCATAATATTCTAGTCCAGGCAATGAAGACAAAAAAGGGCCCTGAGGTAGAAAAAAATAGAACCCAAACCAAAATTGGTACAGACGTAGGTGGAGGTCCCCTGATTGACATACTAAAAGTCCTGGGGGGTGGGGGTGCCGCTCGAGGGGGGGGGGGGTCATTAAAGGTCCCATTTTGTGGTTTTTCGCGAATATCTCGGAAACAGTGCATTTTTCGATGAACCATGTCCTATAGTAAATGAAAGCTGATAAAATTCTCTACAACTTTGATTATATACGTTTTATCGAAATTCCGAACCGTTACGGAGATATATGCATTCGAAAATGGACGAATTTTGAAAATTAGGTTTTTAGCTCACGTTTTTCGGATAACTTTGTTGATTTGCGTCCAAACCGTTTATCTGAGAAAAAAGTCCTCTTAGAGAAAGTTGTAGAGCATCAAATTTCCCTGAAGAATATGTGGCTGAATGCCAATTTATCATTCACCAATCAAAAGTTACGCCAGTTTCAAAATTTTGCCCATTTTTGTCATTTTTACTCAAATGTTGTCAGGCCACTTTTCTGTGTCCTCCAGCTTTAATCGTCCTTCTTTCTGTCATCTGTGGTCATACATACGCCCACACGACCCCAGAATTACATACCACCACATGGGGGAGGGGGGGGGGGTGAGACGACGATGTAAAAAAGTGTTATTCCATGGTAAGCACGAGTTCAACTTCTTTCACCCCTTACCAATGATCGTACGAAGTGGTCTTTTGCATTCAAATTTGTTGGGTGGTGAGCTCAGGAAAGACCGGATGGCTGAGGGAACGGAGGGGGAGTTGAAGCAGATGAAGTGCTAACAGTGGAATTTTGTAAATGTACCTAGTGTTACAGTTGATCTGTGTTTTAGTACTTAATATTTTTTTTTTTTTTTTTTTTTTTTTTTTTTTTTTTTGTTTTAAGAATACACTTTTTACATTTTCTTGAACACACACAGAATGAACTTTATTCAATATTGAACATATGAACATGTGGAACCTAACAACATAACACAAGTTGATGTAGTGGCCAACTTAAACTTCAATACTCCCCCTTAAGTGGGCACCACACTCAACATGTCTGCAGGCTCCGAAACTTCTCGAACTTCAACATAGGTCTTGAGAATGTTTCATTGACTACACCGTATTGTTGCGTTATATCTTTAGCAACAGGTCTTGATTCAAACTTCGAAATTTTATCATCCACTCCAACTTTCTTCCTAAATACCCAACGGTTCTTGACAACCTGCCCGTTGCTTGGACGATCAACAAACTCCCAAGCTTTCAATTTTATTAGTGCATCATATTCTCGTTTCATCGCTTCTAACCACTTTTCTTTTTCTTCACTTTCAAGCACGTCTTTATAACTTGCTGGTTCGTCAAGTTCATCCCCTGCTGTAGCTATACAACAGTGCCACTGCTTTGGTTTCACAATCCGGCTTGACTTCCTTAATGCCACTGTGCTTGAATTTTGATTGGCGAGTTCTGGTAGTGGTTCAGCGTGATTTATTTCAGTTTCAAACCATTCTTCTTGTTCCGATTCTTCATTTTCTTCTGGAACGTGTTCTGATGGAAGATCAAGAGAAGCTCCGATCCCTGTTTCAATTATAATGGAATGTTCTATCGGTTGCTCAGATCGTTTTTGATTTGTTATGATCACTACGTTTTTAGTGTTTATTGTTTCAGTGGTTGAATTATGAAGATTTTCGTCGGTTTTTGTTTGTAACGTTTCGGCCTCAAAGAATATCACATCCCTCGCTTTCGTTACGATTGTGGGATTAGTGGGATCACTTAATCGATACCCTTTCGTGTCTTCACAGTATCCCACGAATATGTATTCTATGCTTTTAGGGTCCCATTTCTTTCTTTTCTGCTTTGGAACATGAACAAAAGCTCGGCAGCCAAACACACGAAGATGAAATAACGCAACTTTTCTTCCTGTCCAGACTTCTTCAGGAGTTTTCTTCTTCAGTGCAGATGTTGGAGACCTATTCTTTAAATAGTTTGCAGTGCTTAATGCTTCTGCCCAGTATCTTTCACTGAGCCCTGCTTCTTGCAGCATGCACCTAGCCTTCTCTACTAGAGTTGTATTAACTCTCTCTGCGACTCCTAGCTGTTCTGGAGTATAAGGTACTGTTGTTTGATGCCTTATTCCATGTTGCTTTAGAAAGTCTGTCAATGCAACGTTGACGTACTCAGAGCCATTGTCGGTCCTTAGAACTTTTATCTTCTTGTTTGTTTGATTTTCCACTAGTTGTTTGAACTCTTGAAACACATTCTTTACCTCGCTCTTGTTTTTAATCATGTACACAAAAGTTTTCCTAGAAAAATCATCAGTGAATGTTAGGGCATACCTCTTTCCTCCCCAACTTTCCACTGGCACTGGTCCACAAACGTCCGAATGAATCAATTCCAAAATATTTTTGGATTTTGATTTGCTTGTGGGGAAACTTTGTCTTGTCATTTTCCCTTTCACGCACGCTTCGCAGGGTTGAAATCCAGCTGAGGCAAATTTCACTCCACGAGCCATATTTTTCCTCAAAAGGTTCATGGATCTCACGTTTAAATGCCCCAACCTCTTGTGCCAAAGCATTTGTGAATTATCACAGGTGATTGCATTAACTTGTTCACGGTTCTTCGGAACAATTTTAAACACTCCCGAATCATATATGCCCTGTATGAAAACTTTTCCTTTGACCCTAGTCTGGGAATCCATTATCCTACAGCCATCTCTTGAAAATACTACCTTATAGCCTTTTTTGACTATTTTCCCGACTGATAGTCGGTTTGTGTTGAGATTTGGACTGAACATCACATCATGGATATCAGTTTTCTCTACAGTACCGGGTAACTCTAAACTAACTGTCCCACAGCTTTTTGCTAGAATGTTTTCGTTATTTGCTACCCTTATTTCCCTTTCTGTTGGTCGTCTATTCTTAAGCCAATCGTCTCTCATGGTAAAATGTGAAGTAGCTCCTGAATCGATGATCCACTCATCGTTATCCAGTCTCCCTATAGCTAAGGCCATTGAAGTTCCTTGCTCACTTGCATTTTTCTTCTTGGCGAAACATTGTGAAGCGAAATGTCCTTTCTTGTCACAAGCAAAACACTTGGGAATAAAATGCTTTTTCTTTGACTCTTTCTTCAATGTTAGAGCTTTATCATTTTCATTATTGGGCTTGGCTTGTTAACTCAATAGGGTACGTACTGAATCACTTGTGATTTTTGCCCCTGAGCTCTCCAGAGCCATTATTATGGGCTGGTAGCTTTCACCCAACCCCTTCAGCATGACAACACCGATGAACTCGTCTTCAAGCCCTGCATTGATTGACTCTAATTGCTGAGATATGCTAAGGATTCGATTAAGGTATTCTTCAACAGTTGAAAACTGTGTCAACTCGAGTGAAAACAGTTGTTTCAGCAAACTCAAACGTCTGCATAATCCTTTACTTTCATAATTTGACTCAAGCTTAGCCCAGACATCTTTTGCCGACTTTTGACTACGAACCATAGGATACAGAGACTCATCGACCATTAAACAAATTTTTGATCGAGCTTTGGCATCCTTTCTTGGATCAACCTCTGTCCCTGCAACAACTGCCCTCAGATCCTCGGCGATCAGAAACATTTCCATTCCGAACTTCCAGTTGGAATAATTTTCTGAACCAACCAATTTTTTAATGTTCGGCATTGCTCCCAGTCCTGCAACTGCAACACTCGTAGATGCCACAGGTGGAGAACCACCTGCTCCTGGATCCCCATGAGACATGTTGATTGTCTACAAATTAGTGCTGGGCCCATAACCAGTTGAAGCAGATGAAGTGCTAACAGTGGAATTTTGTAAATGTACCTAGTGTTACAGTTGATCTGTGTTTTAGTACTTAATTTTTTTTTTTTTTTTTTTTTTTTTTTTTTTTTGAAGAATACACTTTTTACATTTTCTTGAACACACACAGAATGAACTTTATTCAATATTGAACATATGAACATGTGGAACCTAACAACATAACACAAGTTGATGTAGTGGCCAACTTAAACTTCAACAAACAGGCATTGCCTGCTCCGTCGCCTGCATCGGGCGTCACGGAACATGTTCAAACGCCGCCCCCACGGAACTGCCCAACGAGGAGAGTGACGAAGAATACGACATGTTCTAATCATCTATCATCTAATCATGTAATCATGTATTATTTAATTACTTCATAATTAATTACACGCATCGCTTTTTTACATCGTCGTCTCATCCCCCCCCCCCCCCCCCATGTGGTGGTATCTAATTCTGGGGTCGTGTGGACGTATGTATGACGACAGATGACAGAAAGAAGGACGATTCAAGCTGGAGGACACAGAAAAGTGGCCTGACAACATTTGGGTAAAAATGGGCAAAATTTTGAAACTGGCGTAACTTTTGATTGGTGAATGATAAATTGGCATTCAGCCACATATTCTTTAGGGAAATTTGATGCTCTACAACTTTCTCTAAGAGGACTTTTTTCTCAGATAAACGGTTTGGACGCAAATCAACAAAGTTATCCGAAAAACGTGAGCTAAAAACCTAATTTTCAAAATTCGTCCATTTTCGGATGCATATATCTCCGTAACGGTTCGGAATTTCGATAAAACGTATATAATCAAAGTTGTAGAGAATTTTATCAGCTTTCATTTACTATAGGACATGGTTCATCGAAAAATGCACCGTTTCCGAGATATTCGCGAAAAACCCCAAAATGGGACCTTTAATGACCCCCCCCCCCCCCTCGAGCGGCACCCCCACCCCCCAGGACTTTTAGTATGTCAATCAGGGGACCTCCACCTACGTCTGTACCAATTTTGGTTTGGGTTCTATTTTTTTCTACCTCAATGTCTTTATTTCCTGGACTATTCATTTCAATCATCATTAGAATGTTACTTACTAGGTAGGTAGCAGAGTTGGGCGAAATTGTAATCATAATTACGATTACAGTGATAGGGTTTTAGAGTTGTCATTACAATTACGATTATAACCACAGAACCTGGAGATATGATTACGATTACATTCGTTATCACAATTTTTTAGCGATTGTGATTGTAATCATAAGTTTTTTTTTTTTTTTTTTTGTGTGATTTTGGCCGTAACAACCGATGTTTTCTATAAATAAGCCCGTTACCGCAGATTTTTACCTGTAATTACAGTCATAATTATAATTCAGCCGTAATCTTGGTTTTTTCTGTGATTACTTCCGTAATCTTAGCTTTTCCTGTGATTACGATTGTTGAATGATTACGATTATATTCACAGGAAAAACTAAAAGGCGCTCCATTTCGAATTTTAGCAGCATAGATCTTTCAGGAAAGATATTAGCCTCGGAGGTCCCTCGCCTGATCAGAACCCTGCTTTGTAATTGTATTCTAGATGACCCAAAGGGGCTCCTTTTTAGGTTTCAGTACGGCAAAACAAGGCTCAGTAATTTAGCTGATCAGTACGCCTCCATGCACTGTTTTGCTATTCTACAAATCCCAACGGAGTTCCGTTTCAAATATCTGTATTGTTTCAAGAAGTCTTAAAAGGTATAGATGAATAAACGATTAAGACGATATGACTCTGACTGAAGACTATACATATTTCTGAACTATGACGTAATCAGTTCACAGCCTACTATATATATATTACAGCTACACAAATAATAATTGATATTAGTACTTAATAATTAGTTTAGTTAATATGATTAGTTGTATAAATATAAATTCTAATATATATAATATCATAATACAATTTATTTATTCATGTATACAACATGCTCTTTTTTTTTTAATAATTAATTCCAAAAACATGAACCCTTAATAATTCTAAAGTATTCAAATTTTAATGTAATTATATTCACCTAGGTATACAACATTTGTTTATTCTATATATATACTTACATTTTTAATTTTTTTTTTTTTTTTTTTTTTATCGTTTTTCAAATTCAGAAAATGTGAACCATTTAGTCTTTTTCAAAACTCGACCTCGGCTGCTCACACTCTTGGTTGGATTATCGTTAGACATATTAGTAACTAGCCGCTCCGGCTCGCTACGCTCGCCTCCACGTCCAGCCAGGGGGCAAGCCCCCCGGACCCCCCATTAAGTTGCTCGCTTCGCTCGCAAAGAGTGGCATGTGGGGAATGTTGCTCGCTTTGCTCGCAAAGTGTGGCGTGTAGGGAATGTTGCTCGCTTCGCTCGCACAGTGTGGCATGTAAGGGATGTTGCTCGCTTCGCTCGCAAACGGCACATCCCTAAGGGTGTGTAGGGGATGTTGCTCGCTTCGCTCGCAAACAAAAACCTTGACCCCCCTATTGACGCTTCGCTCGCAAACGGTAGATCTCTAAGGGTAGGTTTAACTTCTGTAGGGGATGCTGCTCGCTTCGCTCGCTTGAGGAAGTTATACTGCCCACCCAACTTGGCAGACGTTTTTTTCAGTTGGGAATTCTTACAAACAAATTAAATCTTATAAAACTACTTGGAACCACGAAAAGTTTATTCGGGGATGTTGCTCGCTTCGCTCGCAAGGTATACCTGTATATGTGTAGGGGAAAACCCGTATTTATTCTGTTGAAATGGCTCTCGCTTCGCTCGCAAGGTACCTATGTGTACCTGCTCGCCTCGCAAGGTATTGCGTAGAAGTGCAAATGGGAACCCCCCTGTGAGTCATCGAGTCCCTTCTGGTAAGCGCTGCTCGCTTCGCTCGCTTGAAGAAGTTATACTGCCCACCCAACTTGGCAGACGTTTTTTTTCAGTTGGGGATTCTTACAAGCAAATTAAATCTTTTAAAACTACGTGGAACCACGAAAAGTTTATTCGGGGATGTTGCTCGCTTCGCTCGCAAGGTATTGCTGTATATGTGTAGGAAAAAGTCCGTATTTATTCTGTTGAAATGGCTCTCGCTTTGCTGCTCGCAAGGTACCTATGTGTACCTGCTCGCAACACCCAAACACTCGCGTCCGGGACACATATAATTTCTCATATTAAACGCTTCCCTCGCTTCCGCTCGCAATTTGACCGAGTTCCCGTCACTTTTTTCGATATCCAATTTCGGATTCAGATTCGTCGGGATCAAACCTTTATTTCGCCCGCAAAAACCGTTCCGAAAAACGTACCTTTATGGGGTATATTTTAATGGGAAAAAACCTAGTTTTTCGTCGGACTTTTCGAGAAAACGGGTCCGCACTCTCGCATTTTTTTGACGCATTTGCCGATACTTTTTTGACGATCCGATCGCGCCGTCGTCTTCCTCGTACGAAAACCTACGAAACCGGCATTTTACGGAATTTTCAACGGCCGTTTAGAGGGGTAGGGGAAGCGGGGAAGTCCAAAAAGCGCACATTAATTCTTACTTCGACCCCCCTCCCGCCCTACGGCCCATGGTTCGGCTGGGATTAGACAATTTTAAATTCGCTCGTTCCACCTTTCGGAAAATCTCAAGAAGATCCCCCCACTCGTACACTCCCCCCACTCAGCCGTTTGGCCGTGCATAGACACGACAGACATACAGACAAACAAACAAACAGACAGACGGAGTTTCATTCTTATAAATAGTATAGATAGAGATAGAGATATCTACATTACTGTTACTCTCGCTTACCGATGGATCAGTCTCCTGATCGGATAAGTCTAAATCTAGAGTTTCCTTAGTTGGTGGTGTTTTGTCAATGTAATCTGGTACCCCAAAATGTTTTATGTTTGAATCTTTATTATCTTTTAATATTGGCCATGGTTTTTCTAAAAGGTGAATCCTATTTCGGCGATATTCTACCCCTTCAAGGTCCCTAATTATATAAGATCGAGGTCCAGCTAACTTCATCACCTTACCTGGTATCCAATGACCTAGTGGAGTATGTTTGAAATGAATTTGATCACCTGGTTTTAGAATCGTTAATTCACGACTTCCTCTACCATAATACTTTTTAGATTTTTGTTGATTATCAAATGCTACCTTTGATTGGCGATTCAAATTTTCAATTTTTGGCGCAAGTAATTTTTTATTGATTGGCATTGTGCAGTTGAGTCGGCGGGACATTAAAAGTTGAGCAGGTGACGGCATATTATTTTTGGGAGTGTTTCTATAATGAAGCAATGCTAGAAAAACATCACTTCCTGAGTGTTTACATTTTGTTAGGAAAGAAATTGGTCTCAGAGGTTCCTCATCTGACCAAGGCCCCTCCCTACCACGTAATTGTAATTCTAGATGTATCAAAAGGAGCTCCATTTCAGGTTTCGCCATCGTAGGACAATTAAGGAAGAAATTAGCCTCAAGGGCCCGTTACCGTAACGCACCTTCATAAAAGATTTGCGGAATGCAATTTCGTGGTGGTCGGGGGAAAAAACTGACGTTGTCATCAATATGCCTTCATAGATATATGCACCTACAGAGGGAAAATCGATGGAATTAATGAATCCCCCTGATCTAAGTGTAACGACATTAATCCGTAGAGACAAGAGTTATACAGGGTGTCCCACAATAGGTGGTCAGTACTTGAGAGGTCGATTTTAGAGCTCATTTCTGATAAAGTTCCATGTTCAAGATTTTTTCCGTGTTTTCGACCTTTTGTCACTAAAATGATCATAACTCTCGTAATTTACTGTGTAAATTCAAATTTGAGGATACCGTTGAAAAGAGCTTCAAATTTCCTATCGGATAAATGTCTGAGCTTTCTTAAGAATTAAGGTTTGAGACATGAAAATAAAATATCCAATTCGGGAAACCTTGAGTTTTTCAATCGGGAATTGAACTATGAGAACCAATATTTTTTCTGGACACAAGAACGGTAAAAACTGCGCCAAAATCTCACCTTTTCAACAGTGTAGTCAATTTTACTTTTACTTTGCTAATTAGGAGAGGAAACTATGATTTAATGTTGAAAAACATCGATTTTTTTCCCACTGAAATCGAGGATTTTCAGAAAAAATCCGAGTTTGGGGTTGGTATTATTTTACGGTGAATTGAATTTTAACACTTACATGTCCCCCAAACCCCGTTATAACCAAGTTTTACTCTTTAACTCACAAATTTGAATTCATTTGGTATGATAAATTTTATGTGTTTTTATGGGTGAATGTAGTAAGCTAAAGTGTAAAACTCTGATATAGCAGCTTCATTTTCTGCGTTCATAGATGTCAAAACAATATTGTGAATGTGTTGTCAATGTGTGAAAAAAAGTGGCCTAGTTGGTTTTTTTCCCTGAATCCTTTACATTGGGGGAAATTTGTTTTTAATGTCTCAAACCTTAATTCTTAAGAAAGCTCAGACATCTATCCGATAGAAAATTTAATGCTCTTTCCAACGGTATCCTCCAATTTGAATTTACAGAGTAAATTAAGGGAGTTTGACCATTTTAATGGCAAAAGATCGAAAGCGCGAAAAAAATCTTAAATATTAAAAAATTCGAAGACTGATCGCTTAAAAAATCTCTAGGAAGAACTTTCGATCAGAAATCAGCTCTAAAATCGACCCGTGAAGTACTGACCACCTTATGCCGGACACTCTGTATGAAATGGATTTTGCAAAGTCAAAATTCAATTGGAATTATATCAGCTGATACGATCATCGGGATTCACAAGGCGAAATTCACTATGTTTTGATTTCACAACCACATAGGTACACTTTCTATCAGTCAGAAATTTAGCGGTTGACTTCATTTGAATTCAAAGATGTGACGACTCGTTCTAGCTAGGACTTCTCCTTCTAGCTAGGAGAGTGGTCTAATTAACTTAGAGCGTTCCAAGTGGTTTCGAGGTAATAGGTATCTATCAGTGACAAAAAACCATTACTGTAACCTTGAAAGATTTCGAGATCTCGATGATTTTTTAATATTTCCGCCCTTAAATTTCACCCTTCATATAATCTTCATTTCACCCCTGATATTGGTAAGTAATGCATGCAATACAGGGACGTCCCTATGGATGGATAGTATATAATTTTGGTGAGAGGTAAAATAAGAGAAAAAACAAAAATATGACTCCTCAAAATTACCCTCCCCTCCATGAACCCCCTCTATCGACAGTGAATATCCATCATAATACTTCCAGCAAAAAATTTTAAACTCGGGAAATTTTTTCCAAAACTAGAACAAATTGATAATTGAACAAAGAGTGTCACGAAAATCTAACGAGAATAGTTGAAACATCATGATTTATTTCTAATACCCCATCCATTTACCCCCTTCCATAATGGAATTTGAAACTCCTGATATACCTTCCGAAACTAGACCAAATTCATAGTTGAACAAAAAAATAATCACAAAAATCCGAGGAAATTAGTTAAAACATCATGATTTATTTCTATTGCCCCTCCATTCACCCCCTCCCATGATGAAATTTGAAACTCTTGTCATACGTTACAAAACTGCATTGAATTCGTTATGGAACAAAATGAGAATCGCGAAAATTGGTCGAGATTTGTAGCATGGACAGCGTTTGAAAGAATCGGTAATCATCCCCTCCAAATTTCTAAGGTTTGTTGCACAACTAGACCGAAATCGGAATCGAACCAAATAAAAATCACGAAAATCGTTTGAGAATTGTAGCCTAGGTAGCGTCGACAAAAGTTGATTAAAAAAACACGTTTTTCTGGATTCACCCCCTCCATTTCCCCTCTTCCATCAGGGAATTCAACTTTTCCGGAGCTTATCGCACAACTAGACTCAAATTGGGATCAAAAAAGAATCTCGAAAATTGGTTAAGAATTGTGTCGACAAAATTTATAACACACCCACACACAAAACCTATGGTTTTTTCATGAATTCGGTCTTTGAATGGTCTGAAACTGATTTGTACGCGGTAATTTCATTTTCTCATGCTTGGTTTGTCCCCCACCCCCTGGATCAATTCTAATAGACGTCCCTCTTATTAACGAAGCCCAGCGTAAAAGACAGCTTCAGAGGGACGTCCTAAAAACATTACTGTTACCTAGAAAGTTTTCCAGATCTTATTTTCGAATATTTCAGCCCATAAATTTCGCCCTTTAGGGTTCATCAAAATTGACGCCGAGCCTCTAGGAACGACTAGACCCCAAATTTGATTTATAACCCCAGTTTCAAAAACTTTGGTCCAGTAGTTTCGGAGAAATGCTCAGGATGGCGGACGAAAGGATTTATTTTAATTCAATTTTTGGATTCTACGCATTTTGAAACGTAATCCAACAAATTTGGGGGGTTATATATATATATATATATATATATATATATATATATATATAATATATATATATATATATATATATATATATATATATATATAACTATCAGAGGATGTTGAGGGTCGGTCAATGAAAACTATTCTTATTTCGCCAACGTTTCGAGAATATATTTTCTCATCATCAGGGCCTATTGATAAAGACATGGTTTCACTCAAAACTCGGTAATATATAAACTTAGAACAGGGTTTTGGAATTAATTTTAGTATTAGTATACTTAGTAAATTAGTAATTTTAGAATTAGTATTAGTTTTACTCAGCCCCTTATGTACCTAGATTATCCGAAAAACTATCAAAAATTTTAGATAATGAAAACTCCAAACTCGCGTTCAAGAATCTAAAAACTGTAGGTTCTCTATTCACTAAAACTAAGGGTCCTATTGATAAAGGGAAAAATAAAAATATAGTGTACGACATTCCTTGCCAGCCCTCCTGTGGGAAACACTATATATAGGGCAGACGAAAAACTTTTTGCAACAAAGAATAGATGCCCACCAGAGAGATTATAATAAAACTGTAACTCCCTTCAGCACAGCCCTGGACGTTCACGCTAAAGAATCAGGACACAATTTTCAATATAATTCAACCAAAATTTTAGGAAAAGAACAAAATTTATTTAAACGTGAAATGTTAGAAATGATTCATATTAACCGAAATAATGAAAAAACTGTAAATTTCCGAACAGATATACAGCACCTCAACAAATGTTACTCAAGTCTCGTACGTAAAGGAAAGTCTCTTTAGGTAGCTAGCTACACTCTCACAACAGGTACCCTCCGCCGTTAATTGCCTTCAAACCCCCCCACACATTCCGTATAGGCTTAGTATGTAAACAGCCTTAACTAGTCTGGTAAGAGTTGTTTTGGTGACCACACCTATGTGCTACGTGTACGTTTTTAACCACCAAAGTTTCCATCTTGAGATGATCTGCAAACCTAACTCATAAAATTGTATGTATTGCAACATAGTAACTAAGCGAAATTTCTAATTCTAAGTTTATAAATTACCGAGTTTTGAGTGAAACCATGTCTTTTATCAATAGGCCCTGATGATGAGAAAATATATTCTCGAAACGTTGGCGAAATAAGAAGAGTTTTCATTGACCGACCCTCAACATCCTCTGATAACATCACGGTCAACAACAATCCCAAATATTCCATTATTTTCTTCTTGGTTGATTACAAAGGTTCATTATTGAAAATAATAAACCAAAAAGGAAAGCGGATGAGTAGGAGGGGATCTTCAAGGAAGAATACCAAGACTGGAAGTGCGCATGCTGCTCGCTTAGAATATCCCAAACATGAAGAAAAAACTGTCCGCCACGGAGAGTCAAGTAAGAAGAAACGCTAAATGTCGCGATTAAAATCAGTCAGAATTAGGACTAACCTTTTACTACAGGATTGTATTAGGTTTGTAAGTAGGGACCTATCTTCTATAAATACAAATTTCAGCTACCTACTAACCGACTATATTTCTGTATGTTCGCAGATAACAAAAAGACGGATCCTTCGTGTTGTCCAGTGTGTGGACAAAGTGTGAGACCCGTCGACTTGGATTCCCATTTTATCCAAGAATTGGAAAAACTGTATAAAATCTCTTCTGTCAATCGATGTCGACGAAGCGGACAGTTCTCAACCACTACAGACGAATCTCTCGAAAACAGATGGGAGGTAAAAAAACC
This sequence comes from Adelphocoris suturalis, assembly GCA_030762985.1. NCBI lineage: Eukaryota > Metazoa > Arthropoda > Insecta > Hemiptera > Miridae > Adelphocoris > Adelphocoris suturalis. Next base: position 78,337,340 of record CM061045.1, on the reverse strand, counting down.
AATAGGTATTCATACATGCAAGTAGGTAACCTAGAGGTTCAGCAAGTTGAAAAAGTTCCAGTTCCAGCATGATCGTATGAGCGTATTTTGTAAGGTATCGGATTATATTAAATTACATTGTTTTGAAATTTGAGCACTTTGAAATATTTAATAACCAATTTTATGGCAACAAAATTTTATCTAAATAATATTCTGCGACTAAAAAATATATGGAAATTTTAGCTTTTTTGTGGAGGTTTTATCGATTTTCTAGCAAACATTAATGATATTGAAGTAAATTTGTCTGCATAATTTTTTGCATACATTTTATAATGTTCTACTTTGCTGTTAATAATTTTTTTAAACTAAAATATACATTCCGTTCTTGCTAAAAAAAAAATATATATACATTCAACGATTTTTAGCCGTTTTTAGCTATTTATTAGTGATTTTTAGTTTACATTTTTTGAAAATTTGACCAATTTAATGTGCTCAAAAAGTTTTGACCGACGAACTCATCCTTTCGGTTGGAAAGCTTGATTTTTTGGCGCAAGAACTTGAATTTTTTTCTGGAATGGCATATATGTATATATATATATATATATATATATATATATATATATATATATATATATATATATATATATGAAAAAGCGTTAAACTATTGGATTCGTTTCAGAATGTAAAACGGATTTTAATAAAGAAAGTTTTCGAAAATTTTGATTTAAAAATTTTTGGAGCCATTGCAATAGCTTAATTTTCTACGAAAATTTGCTAAAAATTGAATAGATACCTACCTACCTTATCATAAAATTAGGTCAAGCGGGACAGATTACACATGGATCAAAATTACAAAATGAAGGTTTGGAAGAGAAGAAAATTGTGATTTTTACATTGCTGTCAGTACCTACCTAGGAATGCCTAATTCCGTTATTTATGTTGGCACCCTATGGCTGAGATCTCTTAAAGCTAAAAGTTCATTTCGTCACCGAAAATTCGACTGGGTTCCGATTGCAAAAATCAGGAATGCTATAAAATTCTTGACTGAAAACACAGGCTTGGGATAGTTGAAGGTGGAAGTGATGTGAATTTTAAAATGAGTGGGAGGCGATGGCTTCATAGATGAACTCCTTTTTGAGGTACAAAAGTGTATGAGACGCACAACATCTAAGTCCAGCAGTACATTTATCATTTAAGTTAAAATACGATAATTTACGAAATTTCGCTCATATAAGATCATGCTACATAGAGGCGGATAACCCTGATTTTGTTAATTTTATTCATTTATTTTTTTCTGTAATAGCAAAATAAAAGTTTCCATGGTACCTATTAATGTTGTTTGACTTGAGTTCTTGCGTTTAGTCTTGATTATCTGATTATATTACTATCATTTATGTAGTTAACTTTGAAACCGGGGTTATGTTAAAACTTTAGAGATGCCCAGCCAGCCTATATATGAAATACCTACGTCCGACAGAAACAGTACCTATGTGACCCTTGTATATAGGCCCATTAACCCTCATAATAGAAGGTGGACACATGGCTGGCGATTAGCTGCCATTCCGGCTCCGGGACAGCAGCACTGAATGTGTTAATTATGTTTAAGAAAATATGAGGGTTAATTTATTCTTTGAAATAGGTTGAGGCAGGGATAGGTAACCTATCCATACCTATCTCTACGAAAGCTGGAGTCTTATTAAGTAGGTACCTACCTACTATCTGCTTTTATATTAGCTATCCATTCAGTTCAGTAGGTACTATCAATGAATCATAATTTTTCACAACAAATATAACGTCTATTTCGAACATGACGTATTTTTTCTGTTTCAGGCATATTTAAGGATCAAGTCTAATAGGCACTGTAGGATGCGAATGAAATCCAGAAAGAAGAAAACTGACGATGTAGTCTGCCCTATTTGTAATGAAAACGTCTATGGGAATATGCAACAATTGAATAATCATGTGGAAATATGTTTAAGAAAGGTAAGCAAAAGTACCTACGTTTGAATATGCTCCAATTCAAACTAACTTCTCCCCTCAAAATGTCTTAATCAACCAAGAATATCATATCGTTAGTCGTGAATAATGCAGTCTAAGTAGATAGACGTAGTGTAATTATAGTGATAATATCTCTGGGATATTGACACATATCTCTTACAAACATTTCATCATTGATCCTAAGAGATAAAAACATCAGCCTTAGGCCCTGTCCAGCTAAAGCAAGTTTTCTTTGAGTCCATTTCATGATTTACTAACTATCTAATTCTCATATCAACTTACTAGCCACCACATTTTGAAGTACCTACGTATGTAGTTCTGGTTATGTTGCACTTCACATTATTTTCACCACCCAATGGCCTTATCGAGTGAAATAAACCTGTGGTGTCATCAAAGAGTGACCAGCAGAATAACACCTACCGGGTAGTCCTTGCCTATCTAACACTACATGTTTCAGTGCTACATGTTTATACTTTTCAGTGCTGTCCTGCTCAGAACTAGTTTGGAAATTGTTGCTTGATATAAACTCAATCGACCATGAACAAGCTTAATAGTGTAAGCTGGAGATGTGGTGCTGTCATGTGGGTGGTACGACTCAGCACGATTAGTCAAGGGTTGAACAATATGGATCATGGTCCCCCCAGCATGTCTCTGATAACCAGCTGGATAACCCTTTGCCGATTCTCGTACGGTACCTAGCCTTTCTTCCCCTGAACAACATACTCGTACCTACCTAACAGGCCAACATGACCATACACCTCTCCACCACATCAGAACAGTTCCGTTTTTGTTTAGAGAACATCTGATGACACCTGGGATGCTGAGGTGGGAGAAGGACGAAACATCAATATCATTCAGATTTGAAATTTTTAGAAAGAGTCTCGATGAAAAACTGATTACTTATTGCAATCCATTCAGAGTCGGGTTGGGTCATTCCATGTCAAATCAACACACTTTAAATATAAATTTTACCTCACCATTTTAGATTTTGCTCAAATTTGGTATACTCATAGTAGGTGTTGAGACTAAGAAAAATACCAAATTTTGAATTTTTATCTCAAACCGTTTCTTAAATATGGCTATGTAAAACTTACAAAATCTCGCCAAAAAACCATGAACGGATTTTATACTATTCGCTCTAGGAACTGTCCTAATTGAGCTAGAGAGCTGGGAGAGGTATCATTTTGCAGCTTTTTTTATGCTCTTTCCAGTGATATACAACAGGACATAGGTTCTAATAACAAAAATTTTGTCAAAATACAAATGAAAATTTTGATTTAATTTTTTTCCAAAAAGGACGTAATTTAAAATTTTCAAAATATTCCTATTAATACTAAGTACTGTTGTAAACAATGTGACAAAATATAAATATGGGTTCATTGTTAAAAAAAAATATTCCTGACACTAGTTTTCCACTAATAGCCCGGTTTTGACTAAATAATAAACATATTACGTACTTTTACCAAAGAGGTGAGCTTTACCAGAGAGATTAAATATATAAAGGAATACTAGGTATAAAGGTAAAAAATATCAGAAATATTAATTCAAAATACTATCTTGGTAAAACAAAACCAATAACCATAGATATACTCCAATAAAAATTAAGTTATTTAGGTTGCTTACTTTAATTTTATACAATTTAAACTAAGTTAAACAAAGCCTATTAATTAGTAAAACAATAATCTTGAACATTTCTATAACAATAAATTTGAAAAAGGTATGAAAATAGTCTACTTAAATAGTTCTGTAATAATTCTGGTACAAACAGATTAATCAAAATTTACATAAAAATTGTACATATTTATGATGATGATTAGGTATACGAGTAAATGTAAAACAATTGGTGCAGTACTAACGATAATGTTTAAACAACTATCTAGATTAACACTAACCTGAGGAAAAATTAAGTTTTGAGTTGACAGCAGTTTCCCTAAACATTATCTCAGTTTACGGAATTACATTTTGTAAAAGCCAGTTGGGTTTTCGCTAAGATCGCTTTCAGCTAGATTTACTTTTTTTTACTTTTTTTACTCTTAGCTACATTTAGTTACCTACTCGTATACCTACTTCATCATCATAAATATGTATAATATTATGTAAATTTTGATTAATCTGTTTGTACCAGAATTATTACGTAACTATTCAAGTAGACTATTTTCATACCTTTTTCAAATTTATTGTTATAGAAATGTTCAAGATTATTGTTTTTACTAATTAATAGGCTTTGTTTAACTTAGTTTAAATTGTATAAAATTAAAGTAAGCAACCTAAATAACTTAATTTTTATTGGAGTATATCTATGGTTATTGGTTTTGTTTTACCAAGATAGTATTTTGAATAAATATTTCTGATATTTTTTTACCTTTATACATAGTATTCCTTTATATATTTAATTAAATAGCTCACCTCTTTGGTAAAAGTACATAATATGTTTATTATTTAGTCAAAACCGGGCTATAAGTGGAAAACTAGTGTCAAGAATATTTTTTTTTAACAATGAACCCATCATCATCCCATATTTATATTTTGTCACATTGTTTACAACAGTACTAAGTATTTATAGGAATATTTTGAAAATTTTAAATTATGTACTTTTTGGAAAAAAATTGAATCAAAATTTTCATTTGTATTTTGACAAAAATTTTGTTATTAGAACCTATGTCCTGTAAAAAAAGCTGCAAAATGATACCTCTCCCAGCTCTCTAGCTCAATTAGGACCGTTCCTAGAGCGAATAGTATAAAATCCGTTCATGGTTTTTTGGCGAGATTTTGTAAGTTTTACATAGCCATATTTAAGAAACGGTTTGAGATAAAAATTCAAAATTTGGTATTTTTCTTAGTCTCAACACCTACTATGAGTATACCAAATTTGAGCAAAATCTAAAATGGTGAGGTAAATTGGGTGTGTGAATTGACATGGAATGACCCGGTTACGTATCTGTGAGTTTTCAAAAGTTTCGATACATGCGAAATTTATTTATACACTCCTACTTGATATCAATAGTTTTTTTTCGCGTAAGCGTGAAAAGAGTGAAATAATAACTGCGCGAGCGCAGATTTTGGGGTTAACTTGAAAAACTGCACATGCACACGAAGAGAGCCCCTTTTCTTGCAAGTAAAAAGTGCTATGATAGATAGGTATCTATTAAATTTTGTTAATTATGTGAACGGTCAGATATCATTGCTACTAGGGATTGAACGCAGTTGTTGATACTTTTACGATTTTAGACTTAAAGAATACCACCGTGTTATAAGTATCCTTTGTAGGCATTTGCGTGTACCTAGGTACCCCAACTATATACCAACTCGAAAAAATTCAGACAGCGAGCAGGTTTGTATATAAGTATGTACCTACCTAGTAGGCAACGAATATTTATTTATGGAAAGAGCTATAGTCAGCCCAGAACCAAACTGAGTACGTTGGTTCTTTGTAACTACCAACTCTGATCTTGAAAATTACGATTTGAAAAAGTAGGTACCTAGTGGAGGCACTTAAATCGAACTATTCCACAAGGCAAATACCTACTCCTGACTAAGTAAACTTGGGGGTAAGTAGGCACTGTGGTATGATATGAAGACTATCTGTTTAGATATCTACGGGAATGCTGTTTTCATTGAGGAAAAAGAGATCAAAAGTCGAAGAAAAAAACTGAGCGATGAAAGAGTCAAAGAACCAGTGTATTCAAAGTGTGTTTAGCCGTTGGTAAATTGCGATTGCTATGAAGATGATAGCTATAACTAGGTCTGTTATAACAATTTACATAGTAGGCACCTTAGCTATCACTTGCCTATGAAGGTATTTGATAAGTAGACAGTAAAATGAATTCAAACTTAATCTACTAAATCTCAAATTCAAGAGAATCGATGAAGTTAACGTCTTTTCTAAGAATTGCGTGAAGAGGTTAGCATCAAGTCGCTCACTCTACAACCTGCTCTACGCGTTAACGGGAAAAATTCGTACGGGAAGAACAAAAATAGGTACCTAGGTAGCTACTCTACATATGTCGAGTTAACGATCATAAACCAATCTACGTTTGACAAAACTTCGAAAGGTTAAAGATCGTTTACTTATCTGCATTAACAAAACTGCATACCTACCATTCCTTCGGTTTTCAGATCTTCGGTTTTAGCTTTGAGGTTAGTTATGATGCAAACCGTGCATTTCTAAAGCTCAAACAATTCAGCCCAAAAAATATCAAAATAAATATCATAAACTATATACAGGGTGGGGCCCTGGGAACAGACCCAAAAGTGGGGCGCCCTTGTCCCGCCCAGGGTTGGGCTAAAAAGGTCTGTGGGCTCATTCGAACCGTTAGGTATATGATGCCGTTTAGTTACCATCATGGATCGGTGGGATGTGCTTCATCGTGTATTCGCTTAAGACCCGTATGTAAAAAACAATGAATCGATAGTTGCGGTGCAGCGATCTTGTGCTTTCAGAATCAGATTCAACCTTGGCGGAGTTGTTCCCACTCAGAAAACAATTATGAGATGGGTCACAGCTTTTTGCACAACAGAGAAAATTACGAAAGAAAAAAAACCTGGGCCAGCATGAACAGTGATAACCCCAGAGAACACGGCGAGGGTAAGAGTAGCTGTTCTCCAGAGCCCAGGGCGTTCTCTGTGCAAACAAGCTCAGGCCCTGCAAATGAAACTCACGTCAGTTCGACGAGTCATTAAAAGAGAACTAAAGTTTCGTCCATACAAGTTGGCCATTGTTCAACAGTTGAAACCTAGTGAGTACCCTATGTGTTCTTCAATATTGCACTAGAGAAGCTCTCGTTGTTCGAAGTGAATGATGATATGGTGCTGTTGATGAGTGATGAGGCGCACTTTCACCTGAACGGTTTTGTTAATAGGCTAAATTGCCGGTATTATGCTGCAGAAAACCCTCAAAGTCTCTACAAACAGCCCCTGCACAGTCCTAAAGTTACTGTTTGGTGTGCCGTTTCAAGGAAATTCATCATCGGTCCCTTCTTTTTTGAGGATGAAGGAATCACTGTGACTGTCAATTCTAACTGCTACATTGAAATGCTGACCAACTTTTTGAGACCTGAGTTGCACAGAAGAAGGCGAATTGTCAACCCAGTGGATGTTTGGTTTCAACAAGATGGGGCCCCTCCTCACACTTCCACTGCCTCAATGGCCCTGGTGCAGGAGATGTTCCCCAATCACGTCGTATCACATTTTGGGACGTGCTTTGGCCCCCCAGGTCACCTGACTTGACGACTTGCAATTTTTTTCTTTGGGGGTATGTTAAGGAACATGTTTATGCGACAAATCCGCACACCTTGTGGACGCTCTTAAAGTTGCAATAACAACCGAAGTTCTTTCAATTGAGGAAGCATTGCTAGAGCTCATCCACAGAAACTTCTTGGAACGACTTGCTTCATGCTACGAACAAGATGGATAACATCTGCCGGATGTTATTTTAAAACTTGAAATGGCACTTATTCCCCTTCATGAAAATGTAAATAAAATGGTGGTAGGTTTAAAATATCTAGAGTTAGGTATGCTTATTTGTTTTTGGGTCTATTCCCGGGGCCCACCCTATATGTAAATATTACAAATAAATACTTATGGTCAAGCATAGATTGCTCTACTTGTCCTGAATAGATGCCACTTTTTTCAAGTTCCTATGAGTGCTCATAGAGGGCTCAAACAGACCATCCCGGACTGGATATCTCAGCCATGGATCTTAAATTAGCTCATTAGGCAATCAACATTTCCACACCTATGATTTATGGATTACAGAACTGCGATCTTCAATATGCAACACTCATAAAGTCATTTATGATAAAGACAGAGGGTTGTCAAGAACACTTCATACCTATGGTCTTTTTTTCAGTTTCACCTAGGGGATTTCGTTCCTTCTAATTATCTTCCAATACAAATTGATCTTAAGAAATGTGAGGGTCATTCAAACTCAACTACCTTCAGATGTAAAATGTGTACATACATCAATGGATTCTATTCTAGATGCTTATAAATCGCATGGGTTCTTAGGGTTGGTATTGAGAAGTTGTTGACGAATTTTAAACAAGTCATTGCGCAATTTCCTTTTGGGTAAGCTCAAAAATACTACATCCGACAAGGGTAAAAGTGCGGTAGGTTGGTTCCAACCAACTCGTATAGTATCTCAAGCATTTATTGTTTCCAATGTATAAGAGTTTAGAGATTACTGTATTATTTAATCGAGGAATATTACTCCACAAGATTTTTAATTATTTTCAGCATGGTAGTATGGATCCAGACGATGAAGAAGAAGAAGAAACAGTTGATGTCGAAGGTGATACTTACGATAATTACCAATGGTCATCACCCCCCAGAATCCCTCCAATTCGTATTTCAGGTTTGTTACCTTCATGAATAATTAATTTAAAACCTAACATTCTGTATGCTTATTGAAACGTTTTTTTATGCTCACACACAGTTATTGGTACATATTGGATAAAACCACTTTTTCCCTCATGAAAATTTCTTAGAAGGTTACTTCCTTGAAAAGTTGTTAAAAGTTGTTCTTAATTTGATAAAGAGCTGTCTAAATTCTTTCAAGGGTGGCCAAGCTCCCAGTTTCAAATTTTTGTCACAAAAAGTAAAATTTGTAAGGTGTTATTTTCTGGAATTTTAATCAGCCAGCAGGTACCTAACTACAATATGATATTTGAATAACCTACATCACACTTGATGAGCATCATCTGCTTCAAAAATTATTATCTGAGCTCCCCCAAGGATGTCACCTTAGCAAACAAACACACTACCCTCAAAATCAAGCGTTCAACCTTGGATAAACCATGGATGAATGGCCATTTAAGATTATCCTGTTTTTCGATAACCAGAGTTTCTTGAAAATTGTTCATCTTTGTGAGACACAAATTTTCTCATACTAAAACCAATCCGTGAACCAAACAGAACTTGGTTCTTGTCCAACTTTTTTTGTAGTGTAAATGGACTATAATTTTTAGAGTTAGGTAGAATAAATGGTTAGAAAGTGAAATAAGATTCATACATTTCAGAAGTGAATAGGTGATACGTTGATAGTAGGTAACTGATAAACTCAACTTTTCCAAATGAAAAATAATAAAACGCAATTTGAAAATGCGATCAACCACGCATGTTAATTGAACTTTGAAGTTGGGATTTGGAGTCAAGCCCACTGAGACAAGATGCACCGTGCAAATTGGCGCATTCGAGATAGGTAACTTCCTGCTACTGGATGATTACCTATACCCTCAAATGAACAAATACCTACTAATCCATTAATGTTCGACTCAGGTTCTTCAACTCCTAACCAACAGTTCAGTAGTATTCTCGGAAATAAATGTACCTATATATTTGTTAATCTAAATTATCAGTTTAGTAAAAGATTTGTATGTTCCATCAGGAGTGGAAAACCATAGTGCCTTTCATAAGGAAGATGGAGGGGAACAGCTGACTGATAAGGATGAGGACTCGTCTCTATATGCACCTGTCCAATACTCTGAAACCGATGTTACCAACAGTGAACTAAACCCATCGCAGGCGGTTGGGCCACAAGAGGAGCGGTAATGTTATAAACATGAACTTCATTTGTCATAATGGTAGAGGACGTACACAAGGAATCTTGTATCATTCCAACCTGTGAATATTAAAACATAACCAACTGAGAGATACTTTTACTACAAACTTGGTGATAATAATTTTCAAACATAAAATGGGATGGAAGTTATCATTCCAAAAAACTCGAATACTCATGTTCTGTTTTGTTATTGATTTTCTTCGAGATTGTTCCATTTGTTTTAATGTTGTTGGTGCCTTGGTTAAACCTTTCTTCTTGTAAATTTAAATTCTTGTATTAAATTAAATTGAATATAAATCTGTTTCATTCATTCCTTCCCAATCCTCAATTTAATGAGACATATAGATCTACCTAGCTACTAGACTCAATAACCCAGAAATCTTATATTTTTTAGGTGCCTGTTCAGTAAACTGCTCTGCCGTAAAGCCATGGTAGAAAGAAATAATTTTGAAAGTATGAGAACAAAATATTTTATTCATAGAACATCAGTGAACAGCTGACTACCTTTCTAACCGAAATTCACATAGACTAAAACTTTAAACAGTCACTCAAATATCAAGTTGAAGTACAATTAAACAATGTGCAATAACATAAATAAATACTGCAATTTCATTAACTTGATGCTGGCGTACACAAGAAAACACGAACAAACAAAACGTCACGTTTTTCCTTCTCAATTACCTACCTAATGTTTAATAAGAGTACGGAAAAAAACTTACAAACAATTATTAACTGCAACGTTAATAAGCCTGAAATAATGCAAAAATGGTAACAGTTATTGCTCGAACCGATAGGAAATTGATTAAGATTTATCCAAATTTAATATATGTATTCCTACGTAAATAAAATTGTTTTGAGGTGAATATTTATACATTCAAGTTAACACAAACTTCCATACTCTCTCCTGAAGCCACCTGCAGTAAACAACAAATTCCAACTGGTGCCCAATAAAACTAATCGTGAAACATGGATTCAGAAAGTGTTTAGGAAGGAAAACACATCTCACAAAAATTTTCTGAATTCAGGGGGAAATCGGTGATAATCTCATGAAATCGGATGAAGTTGATCGATACATACATGGCAAGATCAACCCTTCAAACAATATCTTCTGATGAAAGAACTGACACTAATAAACAGCGTAAAATTCAGCATCTAACAGAATCATACCTATAGGTTAAATGTTCTCAGGAAATTTACCTACCTGGAGGTACTTTCTATCAACACTAGACACTTCTAATTTTAAACAAATTGTCATTAACAAATGTAAACAGAGAGAACAGGTTTCGGTAACTCAAACATTTCTGTAGAAAACACAATTTGACTTGAATATGTTGCCAATGATTTCAAAGGATGCAACTTGCTGCCTTCTATGAGTCAAATCAAATGGGCTAGTTCTTGGAGCAAAGATTAACTAATCAGTTATGTTGATAGGGAAGCCATTCAATGAACAGTCACACTGCCACTTCGAATGCTCCAGAGTTCATCGTTTCGTGGGTTATAAAAAGGAGGATTCATATAAAAAATAATTTTTTACATTTTAAGGGGAAGGCATTCACATCTATCGTTTTCACTGGAATTTCCACTGTGGTTTTCTCTCGTTTTCAAGTTGTGTGGGGACCCACATCATCAGCACACCAGTGGTCAACTTTGGAATTACAGTCTACAGTCAGTCACCAGTAACTAAATATAGGTACGAGTATACGAATAAAAATGTATAATATTGGTATGCAAGGTGGAACCCTTGTGTCCTACATACCAGAAATTATTATAAAACGGCAGTGAAACTTGAATACAGAATAACGTCGAAATGAGCCCTAATGAGAAAGAAGATTCATTGTGTGATTGAAACAGCCTATCTCGTCCCCGAAGGGAACTCGATTTTTTTAAAATGTGTTTGCACAGTACATCATTGAATTTCAAACTTAAACTTTCTATATACCTAATTAATAAAATTTAAAAGTGAACAAAAGGGTTGATCAGAGCAAAATAGCATTTAAGGAAGGAACCAATGTAATATGCTGGTGTTGAAAAAGCCCTCATCGCCTTCTCCACTCTTGGCTTCCCAATTTATCAACTACATTTGACCATCAATGTACGTACATTGTAATGAGTATCACTCAAATTTAAATTGCCATGTATTAAGCTTTATTAAAACAAACAGGATACAGAAGGTAGACAAATTTAGATAAAAATATTAAATTAAATTGAAGAAAATAAAATAAATTAAAACGGAACAGGTAATTAGAGCAATGACTTCAAGATATAAATAAAATATGAAATACATATATATTCTCACCACCCTCGACAATGCTTAACTTCGCTAATTGCATGAGAAACGGTTCATTGCATCGCCTAACCCGTACGGCTTGATAGGAAACGGTAGGCCTAGCCAAAGCCATCCTCAACAGTAGTGACTTAGCTGAACTGATGAAGAGGAATGAGAAAAGTGTTAGAGCAAGATGACTGAGACGGTAAGAACATATCAGTCAAAAGTATATAGGTAGGCACTGTTCCCTAAAATTTTTCAAACATTTGAATTAATTAGTAGCAATATTCCTTTCAATCAACCAAAAGTAACTTATTTTGTTCAATAGATAGGAAATAGGAAACGCTAAAACTTCAACTTCTTATTCTTCCACCACAAATATGTACTGCAACCAAACTAAAAGCAGCTGTCAATGAAGGTAGGTTTTTATCATCATATAATTCAATTGTGAACAATGATCAGTAGATGCTTAATTATTCCAAGACTATAAGAACTTCAGCTATTTAGCCAATTTCTACGATGCACAGTCGTCCCGGTCCATTATGTCAAGAAAATACAGGTTTGTGAGGAAAAGAAAGGAAAGTGTTATATGTTGTTCTATATTATTGAATCTTAAGTAGCGAATAAAAATACTGCAAACATCTTTCGGATTTCACGATGTTCACACCAAACAGTTCAAGAGGTAAGTAACTACATAGGTAGAATTTCTATTGGAGACCAAGAAAAGTAGGATTTACCTCAATCGACCTTAATATTGGTATGACTCGTTTGGTGAATGTGTATACTTTCGATTTATTTTAGTTCTAGCTGCGTAAAAGTCTTTGAATATTTCAATAAATAAAACGCAAATTCAAATTATGATATGGTTATTACGTAGCATAAAATTATTGTTTTTAGAAAGAGGTCTACTATCTAATTCTTAACCTTAATACAGGACCAACGATCATTGCAAAATTAAGTTTTGGCTTATTTGACCAATTTTTTGTTAACTTACAGAATCGGAACTGGTCTCATTCGATTCAGCTTCCAAAAATGTATAAGCAACGACCCAACACACGTATATGGCTGACAAAATAGTTTTGATCGCCTGAAATCGGTTTCAAGAACACTGTGACTCTAAATGAAAATTTTCTTCAATTATAGTCCAGTCAACAAACGTTCAAAAAGAGGTCTAGGCCACAAATCTAGGACGAAATTTTTTACTTGAGGAATGTGTTCGGGGTAGCTAGGAGGTAAAAATACCAAAAGTCCCCGACCCTAGGCCTTGAGGCAAAGTGGTTGAGGGCCAAAAACTGCCGAAATGTCTAACTCTTTGGTTTTTCGCCTAAACTTGAAAACTATGCGTCCCACGAAGAAAATGATTCCCTGTCAAAAGAAAGCAGATGAAAATTACTAAGAGTATCTTCTTTCAGATTCTTTTTACCTTCATTCGTTTTAGGACCACAGAATTTTGAAATTGCCAGAACTTTTTTTTTTTTGTCACTTTTTTGACCAAAGATGGCTTCTAATAAACCTCAAACCTTCCTTCCAAAGTATACCACATCCAATGACGTGTATAGGATTAAATTAACTGCTGAACTATGTAAATTTATATATATATATATATATATATATATATATATATACAGGGTGATTCCCTCGCAGATGCAAAAAAAAAAAAAAAAAAAAAAAATTGGGTGAAACTACATCAAAAATGGAGTAAAATGCCGCCAACTGCATATTTTTATCTCAATCCGTTCTCGAGATATGATTTTTTAAAGGTTTTTTCAGGAAAACCGTGTTTTTTTTCCTTTTAAACTCAAATTTCTCCACTTTACTTCATTCAAATTTAACTTTTGACCACATTTTCGGAATCAGCATTAAATTTACTATAAGAATAGTGTACTTGGATTCTTAAAAAGTACCATCCAAAGGCCCTCACATCAGCTCAAACATTGACGATTTTGAAAAAAGAATAGTTCTGAAAATCTTTAAAACTTTACTTCTCTTCCAAAACGAATCCTGGAAACTGGCAAATCTCACGAAAACTGCTTCGTCTAATACTTTTTCCACTGGTATAATCAAGTTTACTTTTATTTTGTTATTTAGTGGAGAAAATTATGTTTTAATGTTAAAAAATGTGGGTTTTTCAATGAAATTGTTGGTTTTCTCGAAAGATTGACCCTCTATGAACCTACGAGTATGGGGTCGGTTTCTATGTATTTTTTCACGCTGTATCGAATGGTAACATTTGTAGATCTCTCAATTTCCATTATAACCGAGTTTTACACTTAAAATCGCAAATGTTTAGTTTGTTTGTTACGATTAAATGTATGTGTGTTATGGGGTAAAACTAGTTAATTAAAGAGTAAAACTCGATTATAACGTAGTTGAGAGATCTGCAAGAGTTTCCATTCGATCCAGCGAGAAAAAATACATAGAAACCGACCCCATACTCGTTGGTTCATGGAGGGTCATCTTTCGAGAAAACCAACAATTTCATTGAAAAACCCACATTTTTTAACATTAAAACATTATTTTCTTCCCTAAATAACAAAATAAAAGTAAAATTGATAATACCGTTGGAAAGCATATTAGATGAAGCAGTTTTCGTGAGATTTGCCAGTTTCCAGGATTCTTTTTAAAAGAGTAGTAAAGTTTTAAAGATTTTCAGAAATATTATTTTTTCAAAATCGTCAATGTTTGAGCTGATGTGAGGGTCTTCGGATGGTACTTTTTAAGAACCCAAGTACACTATTCTTATGGGAAATTTAATGCTGATTCCGAAAATGTGGTCAAAAGTTAAAATTGAATGAAGTAAAGTGGAGAAATTCGAGTTTAAAATGAAAAAACACGGTATTCCTGAAAAAACCTTTAAAAAATCATATCTCGAGTACGGATTGAGATAAAAATATGCGGTTGGCGGCATTGTACTCCATTTTTGATGTAGTTTCACCCAAATTTTATTTTTGCATCTGCGAGGGAATCACCCTGTATATATATATATATATATATATATATATATATATATATATATATATATGTATATATATATATATAGATAGATATATATATTAATTTGAGGTATTAAGTACAAATGGTTGGAAAATATAGGAAACACATAAATATGACTTACAAAATTGAGAGAATATTTCGTCGTTTCGGCGTCGTCAGCTCTAGTGATATGCGAAATATTCTCTCAATTTCGTAAGTCATATATATGTGTTTCCTATATTTTCAAACCATCTGTACTTAATACTTCAAATTGAAATTAATATTACACGCGAGTGTTTTCATCCTTCATCAAAACTATATATATAATAGTCGGTTCCACTTGACAATATTTTAAAAAAAATATAGGTAGTTTTGACAAAGGCGGGCAGGCCAAAATATTAAAGACTCAAAATCGTTTCTTTTCTTGTAATGATTCACTTGCGTATGTATTGGGTTTTGCAACTAACTTTTTTTTTAAGTGAATTTTTATACAAATTTCTCTTCCAAGTTTTGTCTATAAATTTAATGTTACCTGAAACATTGGGGTAAAAGGGGAATATATGAGAAGCACAGTGTTCAGTAAATGATTTATTTCTTAGATGAAAAAAGATCCAGTAGTTCAGGATGTTATTCAGCATGTTATTCTGAAGTAGTACCCCGGTTTACAGCACTTACCACAACCCCTACCACCACTAATCTGTTGAACTGAAAGAATTTCAGAATTCGGGATCAATGTCCTCATCCTCGTTCATCTAGGTGCCGTTGAGGCAACAGCCTTGACAATTAATGCATGCTGCTGAGCAGTTAAGAGCTGCTTTTCTGCCGCTACATCTGCTACTGTCGCAATTTTGCTGACAGCCGCTCACCAGTCGATCACCAACAGTATGTAGTTCCCGAAGATGTTATTACAAAATGTAAGCATTGGACATGACAGTAGAAAGGAATTCGCCACACACTCAATTTTTAAGTGACTATTTATACACTATTTTCATCAGATCTTTTCAATTTTTTTAATATTTTGATACATTGCTAATATTTGTTCTTTCTGAGAGACCATTCTCAGTAAATTCATATTTTATAATTGTGGGGGGGAGGGGGATACCGACAAATCGTGATATTTTCAATATATTTTCATGAACTTTGCTCGGGAGTTGCTCGCAGTACATTGACGATGGTTTATAATGGAGATGGTGCATCCAGTAAAACCCTGAATTATTCACTATTCTTACCAAAATCATACATAAACCAGACATGAGGACGTTCCTGTAATACATGCATTATACTACAATATGATTCTCCTGTGACTCCTATAAACCTTGTGTCCTAAAGGGATTTCACATGTGTACCAAAGTAGTACCTAGAGTATGGGAAAAAAAAAGATTTGATCTCATGAACATTATCTCCCAAATTGAGAGCGTTACAAACAATTTAAAGTCATGCTAGTTTCCTCTCCTCTGATTGAACTTGTCTGGTCATTTGACTCAGGGTTTAATATTTCCCATGGTTTGTATTATGCAAGACTTAGCTCATAAGCTAACTTAGAATTACAGCATAGCTCAAAAGTGTGTCATTGTCCATAATGCCATTCGCAAACATGGCATTTTATTATTAAGTCAAAGGAAAAGAGTCAGAGCTGAAACATGGTCGATGTAAACTGTGGTAATGAGTATTAACCACGTACCTCCTACAACGAGTTTCGTAACTTTTTCAAGTTTCCTAGAAGCGCACTGGATGTTAGGTTAAAGCAACCAGTGTTATATCACCAGTGCAGGAAACTGAAAAATCATAGAAAGAAAACTGGTTATTGTAGGACAGTGCTGTTGATTTCAAACTTCTTGGGATGGAATCTTCTTCAAACTAAACATAGTATCCCTTCTTTTTTAAATGTTATAATAGTATATTTTTGGATTTAAAAATGGTATCCTTCTTTTTCGCACCCATGGGTAACGCTCATTATTTAACCTTGAGTCAAATGAGCTTTAGCAAAATTCAATTGGACTAATATTAAGGTCACTCGGTGAATTTGAGGTACGAAAGTCTATAGACGGAGGGAACAGAGGACTTCTCCAAAATTTTCTAAATCTTCAATCGTTTTTTTGTTGGTTTTTCTCTTATTTTATAAGATTATGTCCAGTTCAATGGGTTACATCATTTTTTTCTATGCTCTAAAACTTTGGTGTGTATGAAAATTACTGTAGGATGTAGGAGATATGTTGAAAACAATCAATTTTAGCTACCATTGAAGAACACCATTTTGTACTCCGTTTTGAGATGGCAGACAGCGATTTATTACTTCAGGGGTTGGGGAAAATCAGTTTTGTAAACCCATAGCTACATGCACCACAGTATTCAGTAGAACCACATTTTCCAGAAATTGTTAATTACGCAATAAATGGATCCAAGAACACCAGACTGCACCCCAATTATTCATAATTCTGAGTATCAGGGGTAGGTAGCAACAGCTGCAGGTCATAAATCATCAACTGTCACACCGGCATCAAGTCTTGAAGAGAGAAGGTCAGACACTGTACAGCGCATATGTTGTGTTTCCAGAGTTCCTGGACTGAGGACTGCGCGTATTATCATGTAAGTACTTTCATAACAAGTATTCTTTGTTACACGTTTCTCCCTCTTCACTTCTACAAATACGTATAATTCATTTCTAATACTGATACGCTTTTACACTTTGAATTTCCTCTTTTTAGGAAAAAATAAATTTATGGTTTAGTGCTTGGCAAAGGACACTTTTCTTTTACTGCTCCAGTTCTGCTCTCACTATTATTTATAGGTTACAAATAATGTAGTACCTACGTAACTACATTTGTAGGTATACATACTGCCTGATAGTATTCTACCAATATTTTAGTCTACCAATCTACCAGTTTTCATCATATTGTTTCTCTTTTTTCTTTTACTACTTCAATTTTGCACTCACGATAATTTAGGTGACAAATAATGTAGAATATAGTACATATTGGTAAGTATCCTACTTACATTTAGACGAGTACAAACGAGGTGAGAATTAAAAAACTCTTCACAATTTAGGATTGAAGAGTAAGTACCTGTAGTGAACAAATCTAGAAACGCAAGATCGCCAATTCTGAATTCGCAGTTCCTTCTTCTAGTCTATAATATAAAGGGATCAATTTTTTGCAACTAAAATGTTGATTAGGTAGGTTAAGACTACAAAAAATCAAGTGTTCAAAGTAATGTTTGATAGTCCCAGTGGCGTAGCAAAGCCATTTATCATGGAGGGGCAACAACAACAGTCAAAAATTATATATATATGTAACTATCGTATATATATGTACCTATGGTGGGTACTACTAGTCACAAAGAGGGCATTGTAGCACCTATAAAGGGTGTCCCACTTAAAGGTTACAAGGTTAGTCGATTACAAAGGTTCATTATTGAAAAATGAAAGAGCGAAAACAATCGCTTTAGAATTAATTTGAATTTGAGTCCTATGTACCGACCTATCTATCTACTCCTATGTATTATACCTACCTATCAACCGAGAGAAAATGAACGTAATCATGTAGGGAAATAAATAGGGAAGAGCAGGCACACTGTATTATTTTTACAGCATAACCTAACAATCTAAAAATTAAGGTAATTAACCCTTCTCTTGGTGGACACAAAAAAAACATTCTTACCAAACTAAATCTGTCTTGCTATATATGAAAATGCTCATGAACTTGTGAGCACTAGGCTTATCATTGACTTACCCCTTCCAATCCAATCGTGTTTGTATACCTATGAGGATGTATCTCTCCAAGGGTTCATAACTCGTAACTTTAGCACTCACTTTTACACTGATTACGATTTCTTTTATGTTACGCATTGTACGCCAATTATCACGAAATAAAATACAGGATACAGGGTATTGAACATCGACGAGAGAGACATCACAAAAGGTAAACAAACCTAAGCCGGCTTGAAGGTTATGGAACAATCATTTATCGGTTGGTTCAGATATCGATTGTTTCAATCGTTTCCATTCGACTATGGATATTTCAATCACCACAGCACAGACATGTTTTAGTCCGTGTAAGATTCTATTGATGTTATTTTACCGTTACTTACCTACTTCTACTGGGACTCATACCAAAAATCAAGGACAATATTGAAGACTTTTATGAGTTAGAAAACTTATTGATGGAAAGAAGGACGCAATCGATGCTACTGCATTGAATCGATCAATCGAACGTGAATCGGAGAGCTGTAAAGGTGGGGAAAGTTAGGGGCAGTGAGAGAGGGGCAAAATGACTTGTGGCTTCCAGAGGGAAATGAGGATGGGCAAGCCCCATGCGAGCCCAAAACAAAGTGGAGGGACGTAGTTTCACCATAGTTTATAGTGTCCACACTTTATAGTATCCAGCATTCCATTATTTTTACTGTAGTTATTTCGCTTCTGCTGGATGGGCAATTATATTATCCACGGCGTTTGGCCCTCCCTGGAACCAGCCTTGGAGGAGCGTTCTAAGTTGCTAGGTAACTGGACCCACATAACAGGCGTGCTTTGCGGGTTGCATTCTCAAACTTACCGTAATTGGTACTGACGTTAGTTACGTGAAATTATTAATTATTGTTCACGCAGCATCCGTTTCAAGAATAACTTCTACATCCTCTCTGATAGTGGGGGGGGCTCTGCCCACCCTGCCCCTCCTCAAATTACGCCACTGGATAGTTCCCATTAGTTATTTCAAACTTTAATTCGATACGTAGATGAATTTAGTAGATAGGTAATTGAACTCTGAAGAGGAGGAGAGGGGGAGGGGACCCCCCACACATTCACTGTTGCACTTCTCCTTTCAAACTTTTTTGGGGGTGCAGTAGACTCTCCCTTAACCAGCCACCTCGGTAACGCCTGGGTGGTTGACGCTTTGGACAGTTAATTCTATGTGCAGACATTTTAGTAAGAAAAATTACACATTTATTGAACATAAATAGGTAAATATACACTAATAAAATAAACCCAGTATACAGTTTGTAAACAAGTATTAATTTGTTTATTTAGCGAAATACCTATCATAAAATTTACTGATGAATTAGGGCAAAAAATACTACTATTGGGAATCATTTTTCTCTTCACTTCATTTCCCAAGAATGTTTAAAAGTACATATTCACCACATAATGTGGGACAAGAATAATTCGTATAAAGTAAAACTGTGAATAATTTCAGTTATTTCATTTTTTCCATTAGGAAGACATTTATAGAAAAAAAAGGGTGAGAGATGTTTAGTTCCTGCTGATTACCTTCTGGGAAGGCTGTGCAGCACCTGCATACGCAAAATAGGGAAAAGTAAATGTTAACATCTCCTCCTCACTCTCTGAGAAGGTCGTGAGTGTGAAGACTTCAGGGAAAAATAAAGAAAATGGCTGGTTAATCTCAAGACCGGTTAAGAGAGAGTCTATTGTATAATTCCTTTTTTTTCCAGTTTTTTGTCTGCTGTAGTTACTTTTGATTTCGTACCTGAGCTGTGATTGTGTACCTGATCTATTATAGTTAATAACTGTGATTCGTTCCTCCTTTTGTTTCTTGGGTTTTAATGTAGGTATCTCTCCTGATCATCCTATTTCATTTAAATTGTTTTAAAAGACCATGAGCAATGAGAAATCACAAATAAAAAAACGCTGTTCCTGATGAGTTCTGCACACAAATACCAATGTTTCTTTCTAAGGGTTAGACAAATAGTAAAATCAGTCACGCTTTTGGCCCTGGGCTTCTGGACTATCTTGACTTGGTACTAATTGAAGTTTCAATAATCGTTGCCCAAACCAAACATTGTCGAATGAATGATTCGTGGAAATTACCTCTTTTGGGAACAACTAAAAATAGGCCAAAATATTATAGCGATGATTTAAAAAAAAAATAAATTAGCGCTCAAGAACATTTGGTAATTATGTACAATACATTAAAATCATTTTCATATTAACATAGTACATTTGTTATAGGTTTACAATAGCAAATAACAATATTTAAGTACCGGATGATAAGAAACCAGACCATCAAACTATACACTTCATTCTGACCTACATGTCCAACTAATCTGCATTTTTACTAAGGGATTGACTACTTGATGTTATGTATTTTTGAGATGCGAGCTTGCGAGCATCCAGACCACCAAACTATACACTTAATTCATGATCTACATGTCCAACTAATCTGCATTTTTACAAAGGGATTGACTGGAACTCATAACGTAGACTGAAGTAGGTCATGCCGAGCTTCATTGACCTTTGAGCGTCTGATATCTCTGCTTATCTTTCACGGGCTCAAACATGTTTCCGGCATTAAATACTATCTCTTTATATTTCTATACCTTTCCACTACAATATATCGCACCCATCCTAGAATAAGGGTACAACTCAAAAATTGTCATTTTCGGCAAATCGCATTCAAAGTTTTCTTCCACACCATTGGCTACCCGTTCTTTGGAACACGATGAACATTATTTATCTTTGCGAAACTTGTTTCCTACATTATTACTCTAACGCCCCATGGTGAATAGAACATTTTAAGCTCTTGATTGTAAAATCAATCAATAGTTTTTTTGAAACTAGCTTCATTTTGTTTTCTCTGGGAAACCGGAAAATCTCACAGTATCCAATATTTCAAAATGTCACCAAATGAAAACAGCAACTTCATCTCTACAGAAGCCCTTAGTCTTCTTTCTGGGTATTCAGGCATGCTCAGAATGCCACTATATGGGAATGTTTGTGAATCATACATAACTCATGAAGGACCTGCAGAGGCTTCTAGAGTAAGTGCAGAAGTATTCTCACTAATCATTTTGGATATGAAGAGTTTGACAAATAATTCTGTTCGTGTTCTTCTTTTTCTGTTCCTTAGTACAAGATTGTTTTCCAATTGTTGAAATGTAATGAAGTTAGCAATTTTCCTTGAAATGTTTACAGTTTATAATGTATTTTTAAAGGTGCATTACTCCATGCTGAGTTGAGCACAAATTATTTCTAAGCTTCCTTAATAAAATTTTTGCCTTCATCAAAGCATAGAACTGTTCATTACCCCTTATCAATTTAATTCAACGAAATGCAGCAACAAATAATTGCTGTTCAAGTAATAGAAAACTGCTAATGAAAATATTGAAGCATAAAAACTTACCTTTTTCAGGGCCTGCAAAGTAATGTACTTTTTATAGCAGCAGGCCTAGATTTTGGTCCTTAGACATACTGCCAACTTAGCAAGGATGATATCTTCCCTTCACATGTAGAACAGGGAGATGAAGATGAGCTAGGTGACATGTACTTCATCTGCCAAATTGGCTTTTGAGAAAGGGGCAAGAACTTAAACCTGCCGTTGGTAGAATCTGCTCATATCACAATTGAGCTCAATATCCAAAAAGATGATCATCCTAAGAACCAGCTTGTCCATCAACCATTACTGCAACCAAGACTTTGCCACAGCTACCAAGCCGACCCTCACGTTGCAATTAAAGACGAAAAGATTCGTCAGCAGGGATCACAAATCACTCAAGAGAAATCATATGCCAAACATATGACAGTAGTCTCCGCTCGAATTTTCATACAAACTATATCACTCTTGATGAAGTTGAACCCATTTTATTGAAGAAAACGGGAGCTAATGAAGTAGGTAGTCTATTTCCACGAAAATGAAGAGTCACAATGTTGACTTTATTTCAACAGTTAGGTCATCATCAGTATCAAACAGCTACTGTAACAGTTATTGCTTGATACTGATGATGACTTAACCTTCAAAATCTATTCAACGTTGTAACTCTTTATTTGAGTGGAAATGGACAAAATTCTTCTTTAATTTCCGTTTTCTTCATTCAAACTTTAATACTTAGGGATGGTAGATTTTCACGCTTATATTAAGCTTGCATTTTTATAACTTATAGGTATCATTTGAGTTACCATTGAATTTTCCCATTTCAAAACAACCATGACTCATAAGTGAATAGATGTGTGTGTAACTTCAAATCGTAATGACACGGCTACCTGAGCATTTTTTCATTAAATATTGCAACTGTGCGTGAACCTTCAGAAACAAAAACAATATTCTTGCAGGAGTTAAAACGAAAGTTATCGAAAACCTATCAAAAAATGTGTTCTTTGAGCCTATGTAAAGATTTGGCATCATTCCATAATTCCCTAAAATCGCTGTGTAACCTTTTTCCATGTGAAGTGTTTTTCCATATTTCGAGAAGATAGAAAAACGGAGAGAGATGGGGTTTTTTTTTTTAATTTTATTTTATTTATATTTTTTCCATAATCAGGAAATAGAAAGCTTATTCAAAACATTGAACATAAGTGAATCTCAAGTGTTGGGGGGTGAGTGGGGGATGGATTTTAGAATATAGGTCCTATTATAGCCCAAACCCATTAGTTCATAAATTATGGGGAAAACACGCTATATATACAGTGTGTCTAACTTTTACTTCTTCACTAATTTTATCTAATTAGGAATGGAGAAGAAAAATATCAAAGCCTTACCTAATAATTTTTATGGTGAAATTAAAAGATAAAATTGTGCAATGTGCACTAACTTAATTTCTTAAAATTCGAATACTCATTTATATTGAGATTCGGAACCTACATAAAATTTCATGGAAAAATGAGTCATCACACGAATTTTTTAGAGCAAAAAACAGGCGCAATTACCTACAAAAAGCTAAATATCAAAGTTGTGTATGTGATCAATAGCCACACATACACATAATATATGAGTATGGGGTATATTCTCACGTTAATCACATAGTTATGTTAATTTATTAATATTTGCTAGACCAACCTGCAAAACACTGAAATAACGACCAGAATCGCACATTAATTTCTTCAACAGAGCAATGTGCTCCAGTATTTTGGTCATTCGGTGTTTTTCCAAGTTGATATTACGAATATCAATAAACGAACATGACAACATGGCTCTGCGTGAAGGAAAAAACCCTCAAATCACATGTGTCACAGAGAAGCTAGATATTTGAATGATGGGTCATGTTTTCGTTAAATTCACGTAGATTCCGAATCTGCAATAAAAATGGAGGTTCTTATTTTTTTTAAAAAACCCAAGTCAGTGTAAATTGTGCGTGTGCTCAGTAGCGCAGTTTTGTTATTATTAAATTCTGCAGACAAATTAAGAATTATGGCGTTGGAATTTGTTTTCTCGGCTCCTAATTAGGGATAATAAGTGGTAGGTGCATGTTAGCTGGATACCCTGTATATACAAGTATGTGTGTGGTGTTGATAATGACCCACAACCGACTACCGATTCACCGACTACCGGCTACCTACTATCGATTTAAATTGAACCGGTTCATACATATATAAAGTTGAGAAAATATAGCATCACACAACTATTACACACGGGGCACGTCCAGAAAGAGTACTGAGGCCCGTATGTGCGGGGGAAATTTTTGTTTCCAATGTTGGTCACACGGCGTGATGTAGGAGGTTCTCCTGAACACAACGAGCACTGAATGACCACGGTAGTATCGAAACTCCCTTCGTGGTGACAGTTTGCGAGAACCATGTCGATAAAAAATCCCGCCAAGTGTGAGGTGCGCTCTGTCATCCGGTTCCTTGTCGCAGAGGGTAAAACGCCGACGGAAATTTTTTCACGGATCAAAGGGGTTTTATGGCGAAGGTGTCATGAACAGAACGAACGTTTTCAAGTGGTGTCGTGAGTTCAGCGAAGGAAGAACGAATGTTCACGAGGAACAGAGGAGTGGGAGGCCTTCCATGTTGACTGATGATTTGGTGAAACAAATTGAGGAATCTGTTCGTGAAGACCGCCGATTGACAGTGGATGAACTTGCTGCAATGTAACCACAACTCTCCAGATCTCTCGTGCCCAAAACAATCACTGAAACTCTTGGATTCAGAAAATTGTGTGCAAGATGGGTGCCAAAACAATTGGCACAACAGCACAAAGTGAATCGGGTCGCCTGCGCTAGCGAGTTCCTTGAGCGATTTGAATTGGAAGGTGAGGATTTCCTGAGCTCCATTGTGACTGGAGATGAGACCTGTGAGGCTCATTACACTCCAGAGTCGAAAAGACAAACATCTCAGTGGCGACACATGTCTTCTCCCTCTGCCAAAAAATGCAAGACCTCCATTTCGGGCAAAAAATCATGGCCACCATGTTTTGGGACCAAAAAGGAATCATTCTGGTCGATTTTCTGCCACAGGGGAAGACGATTAATGCAGTTCAATACTGCGAAACCCTTAAAAAGCTCTAGAGAGCAATCCAAAACAAGCGGAGGGGAATGTTGACAAAGGGAGTGAGCTAGTTGCACGACAACGCCCGCCTTCACACAGCCAATGTCACCAAAGAGCTGTTGGATTCATTCGGTCGGGACATTGTGAACCACCCTCCATATTCCTCTGACTGGGCTCCTTCCGATTTTCATCTTTTCACCCCCCTGAAGACTCACATGGGTGGAAAACGCTTTTGAACCGGCGAGGAAGTGAAGGGAGAGGTCCTGAACTGGCAGAAAGAGTTGGCGAGAGTTCTTCGAAGAGGGTATCAAAAAGCTTGAGCCGAAGCTCAAAACTTGCATCGAACGAGAATGCGATTATGTACAAAAATAAGTGAGATGTTAACTAGGGATGGGTATCGATTAATCGAAATAATCGATTAACTGTCCAAATAATGACTATTGTTTAATCGATTACTTGTAGAATAATTAATCGGATAATCGATTAGTTTGTAACGATTATTCAATTGAGATTTCAGAATCAAGTCTATTGCGGAACAATACCCAGGGCAAGAAAGTGGACAACACCTCGCCTCACGTTATTGTTATCACTTATTGGTCTTATCACATAATATCTATGGCTATCATTATCAGAAACAGTTTTTTTTTTTCACTTATCGTTTGTTTGTTGACGCGGAACTTGAGCTTCGATCAAGATGCCACCAAAAAGTGCGGTTTGGGAACATTTTGAAGCTGGCTGACACCAAACATGGCCAATAAACTTATATTCCTAAAAGATATAGATGATTCATTCTGGAACTAACTTTTTATCATTTAATAATGATTAACAGGACGTTTCCATTTGTTTTCGTCACGTCACGAGCGTCACGTCTCTGTGGGGTTTTTGAGCGTCACATCATGATCGAAAGTGCACCATCGAAATTATATCACGTTACTATGTTGGTTGCGAGCGTCACAAAACGATATAAATAAAGATGCTAGAAAAATAGTTTCGTTATGCCTGCAGATATGTGAAGTGCGGAAAACTCAAAACTTTATGACGCTACAGCTGCCGAACGAGCTAAACGATTTCGAGATTGCAAGAAACTCGAATCACATTCTCGTTGGTGAAATTAAATGAGATTAAATTAAATTAAAAAACAAACGTTAATCGTTATTAAATGATCTGACTGTAGAACCCTAGGTCTACCGTCCGTTTTTTTTTTTTTTTTTTTTTTTTTTTTTTTTTTTTTTTTTTTTTTTACATTAAAGTTTTTTTTCTTCTAACTTGTTTTAAACTGTTCTAAATTGTGAATTAATTTTTTCTTGTAAATGACATTATTATATTAAAATTCGATGTTTTTATAGTACCCTCTCTTTTCTCAGTCTTTTCCAAATAAATCGATTAATCGATTACTTAGGCCCCGATTAATCGGTTAATCGATTAATCTGGTTGAAATAATTGTCGATTCCAATAATCGATTAATTGTTAGCCGATGCCCATCCCTAATGTTAACCTACAAAACCCTGTGATTTTTATTTATTTTTTTATTTTTTTTTTTATACAATTTAAAAAAAAAAATCTAGTACTCTTACTTTCTGGACGTGCCTTGTAAATTGTTTTCAATATTATTATTGTTTGAACTCATACACTATACTTATGTTTTCAAATACTTGAGAGAATCTTGAGGGTTAGAATGAAATCACAAACACGAATGTCATCCAATTAAATAAGGAAAACAAACAAATGTTGTTAATTTTCGCAAATGGTCGGACATATTTGTTTGCCTATGCCAGCATCTAGTGGTCATAATTGGTAACCGCATTAGAGTTTTACATTGAAGGTAACAAGAAATCCGAGTTTGAAGATGTTTATTTCACCATCTTTTCAAGAACATAAGCGTCACAAAACCCTTCAAGCTGAAAGGATCCTTAATATGCAATTTATTTTGAATCAGGTGGTAAGCTTAGTGTTCCCTTATATGATTATATTAACTTGAACACTTGAATAACAAATTTCCATTCATATGAACAAAAGGTCTTTGGAACAAACAAAATAACAATTCTGAAACATTAACAAAATAATTCACACAAGAAACAGCACCATGCAAAATTGCACTTCATGATAGTTAGGCTAAAAACAGTCCTACCAACATCCACATGGGAGGATATTTCTTGGGCAACACTAAACAGGATCAATGTTACTCAATTATTGCATGACACCAAAGTGTAATACCATTCACGTAATGCAGAACTAATTAACACTCTATATAAATAGGCATCGAGAACCGGTAGTCAAACTGTCACTGATGAAAATCAATGTCAGCTAATTGGCGTGATATAACTGTAAGCGGAATTCTCCCTATTGACAAAATAAATAAATAAAACTTTTATGTTAAAGTATTTAATGACTATTTTTCACTTGGAAAATATGCAAAGAACAACATATTTTCTACGTGAGAGTGAGTTTAATTTGTACAAAAATATCAAGTTTTTGATCTTTTACTTCTTTTTGTATCGAAAATACAATAGTTCGTTTATATCTACTATATTCATGTAATATAATTATTTACATTTTATAGATATCAGCAGAGGAAAATGAGATAACTTCAAAAATCAATAGTAATAGTATGCAAGAGTTTTCACTATCAGTCTAGTATCTAGTGTATGTTGTATTTGCTACCACTGTTCTCTATTGGCAAGTATCAACCAAAAATACGACCATCTAGAAAACAAAGGAACATATTTTTAGGAAAATTTATTAAATTAAAAATAATGTTTAGTTTTATCAAAAACTGTCGTCGAAATTTCATCATCAATGGTTTGAAAAGACAAACACTACCTGCTTCTTCCACTACTCCGTACATTATAAAATCTTGGTAACGAATGTCTAGTTTTATAAAACTTTAAACAGTATCATACTGCTGTTATACATCGGTTGTGCTTTACATATATTTTTCAAAGCTTAGATTCTAGTGTTTTCCTCCAAATTTGAAATCTAAGTACTCCCTTTCCTAGTATTTATTCAGCTATTACTAATTGTAGGTTTCAAATGAATCGTTTATTTCAGAAACCACCTAAGCGACGAAAATTCAAAAAATGTTGTTTTGGTGGTACTGTTCACTTCAGAGGTGAATACATCGTTTAGTGCAGAAATAACCAATGTTCCATATCACCAATGCTATTTGACAGCCTTGAAAAGAATCCGTTCATTTCAGAAAGAACCCAAGCGCCGTCGCTGTAGCCCAAGCGCACTGAAGCGTGTAACCTACTTGTACGAGTATTTTCCGTTTAATGCCTGGTAAAAACCACTCTTGTTTATACTTAAGTGTTTCTCTTACTTACCTTTGAAACCAAAACAGATAAAAATTAATCGTTTGACTTAATTTCAATAATAATTTTTAAAAAATCACTTTGGATTTTTCCGTGCAAAATTTTCAAAAATTTATAACTCAAAAACTTGAAGGAAAAAAAAATTTAACAAAATAGATAATTCAAGTAGCATGTTCTTGATTCGGTAAAAAAATATTTGAAGGAGACTAGACCTATACTTGAGCTGCAAAACAGTTTTTTTAGTTTTCCAAAAGTTGAAAAAAGCGCACTTAGGTGGTTTCTGAAATAAACGATTCAAATATAAAACACCTTTGCATTACCACAGAACTTATCTAAAGACGTTTTTTATGCTTGAAACCTACATATTAAGGATTCCTACCACACAAAATACATCTCCGAATAGGTACCCTAATATGGGTGATACTTTTTGTCATTTCATTTCTCATTTGTTTATAAATAAATAAATCAGTTAATGAAATCACGGTTTTATATATGATGATTAGTCACGCTAAAAATTGAAAAAATCTTTATATCAATGTTTATTGACATAAAGATTTCGTTTCACAAGAAACTATATTTAATAAATGTAGGGATTCATTTTAGAAATGAATTAAAAGATCATAGTCATATTGCCCTAGCTGTTCTAGAGCACATTCCATTACAATTTGAGCGCATTTTTTGATTAAATGTAAATGTTAATGTCCAAAATTAAGACAAACAATTTTTAATGAACAGTGAAGAATACAATTGTTTGGAATTTTAGCAAATTTACTAGAACATGTTTTGAAACTAGATAACATTTTTGTGCAAAAAATGGTGCCCAACGAAATCATCTGTTTATTCATTTCACGAGAGCTATACAAGCGCAAATTTTACATAATTTAGGCATCCAATCTTTCTTTTGTCTTAGCCAACCAATGAAAAAAGTTTCAGCTGCAACCACAAATGAGCCAGTAGTAAGAAGAAAACCCTAGAACTGTTCCAAACATGTTCAGTTAAGGCTCAAACACACAAAAAGCCTGACCCAGTGGTCCACTGATGATGTTTTATGATATGATATTGCATTATTCCTGCCACATACACCGGAATTGGTCAGAGTTATTCCGTCGTATTGGTCGAGTGGTGTTGAAAGCTAATCCTTTGAGAATGATTCTGAATTGCAATTGGGAAATGAATTGAATAACTCATTGTGACAGTGTGGAAACTGAGACATTTGTATGATTTAAGCTCATTACAGAGAAGTGGTATTGAGTTTTAAAAATTAACATAAATGAACCGTCACAGAACAAGACCTACAGCCAGCTTTACTATACTACTCAAAACTCATGGCACTGAACATGTCATGCCCATAATGATCATCGTGGAAGAGATAGTAAAATCACGAATGGCTTCTTCTAAGCCTGAGCCTTAAATTTGGTGTATACTGAAAATCTTTTGTGATTCAATACAATAGATCCATGTGAATGATGAAAAATAACGCAACTATAATAGAGATGTATGATGATACATGATTGTCATTTCAGATAGTCACTAGACACCCTTTCATGAAGTTCTTTGCAATCTATGTTAAATGGCTGAACACTATATCCATTTAGAGTAAAAATAATACATAAATTGTCTAATATGTATAAATTTATTAGTTCGTATTCTATGTATCAACAAATAGAAATAGACCATTAATGGAGGATATAACCAGCCACTCAAGAATCTGCTAGTTTTCTTATTTAACTTCAGAACACTCTTAGCACATTTCTATTATATTGATATAAGTACAAACCCTCCATCATTCCATGTCATTCCTCCATTATTCATTTGTAATTTAATGAGTTGGGGAAGTATAAAAAGTTAATCATTTTCCTCTGCATTTCTACAGAAACATTAGTAAAGACTTTATGGCCTAAGGCCTATCACCAGGTGGGTTGCTCCACGCAGAAAAGTAATTTGTGTGTATGTTTAACATGACCTTCATTAACCCTATATACATATTTACTCAAGAAAACCATATGCATTCAAGAAACTTTCTATCACACAATAATTTATAACTATCTATGAAATGTACATCTATTCTATATAACTAAGAAAATCAATGCAGGCGTACCAAGAATGATACATTTTCTAAGAAATGGTCGATCACAGACTAAATGGTCCTGCACTAATGTTCTTCCAAATTTACACACAGTTTTACAAGAAACGATCATCAAACTGTTTTCACATAGCTCGTTTCTTCAAGCCTAGAAATACTACTCTTAAGAGAGCCATCGCAGGATAATATGAGAGAACAGTCAGAGGTGCATTTTCCTTAAAACCTTGAACTAATAATTACTGCTAAGCAAGCGTAAGTATGAAGCAAATGATGCCTTTGCGTGGCAACGATAATGAAATGTGGCAAGAGAAAGACGCAAAAAGCTTAATATTCATAACTTAGGCCAAGATGTGATTCAGATCAATAAGGGTGGAAATAGTACTATAAACGTTCCGTGAATTATAATACAATCGAACAATTTCAATATTAACCTTCAGTATGGAGGGACTGTGTTTTGACCACAAGAGATTTATTGACAAAAATTTAGCCCATTGGGGCTGTGGAGGAGTATACAGGGTGTGTGCATTATCCCAACAACAGTCAGAAGCCACATCACACAAAAATGTGCACCACTCCATGTTTTAGCTTTGTATGTATAATATGGATAATAATTCTGGATGACCAATACCGTTAAATAATATGCAGGATTAAGAGAAAAAAGTCAAAACTGATTTGTTTATACCAATGAGTCAGAAGGGAATTGACACATAGGCATGGCATATAACTAACACTACTAAGACACAAGAAGTTTACTTGAATTCCGTTCATTATCAAATTATTAAGGGAAAACAAAGTCAATTCTAGTAGTTTTACATTCTAGATGAATTTGTGAGAACACCACCCACTAAGCTCACACACCAAGGACAACAATATTAGATATAACAACCAAGGGAAAAGTCACATGAATGTACTCATACCAATAGACAACTCTTTCCAAAGTAAATACACCACTTCTGCAGAAACCAGTGTTTTGTGATATCATAGACCTCAGAAGGTTAGGATTCAGTTTGGAGAGTGGTGTTTGGCGTTTGCCCAAGTAGAGAGACATAAAATTGGGGAAGATCAGCCATCGACCCAAGTGATGCTGCACTCGGAATGTTAAGCTGCCTGTCTACTAGGCCAGAATAGAAGTGCAGCTTGGAATGGTGTTTCCGGGATGGAAGTTTGATGAGTCCATCCAGTGTGCCGGAACGGAAGCGTGGAAAGTCTGGATACTCCCGGAAAGTCGTGCCACAGCACAGTGGATGGAGGGCAGTGCATATTTTTTCCCAACCTCAATCATTTTCAAGTTAGTCCAGACAGACTTTTTGTTGCGCAGTTTCAGAAATAAAATTTCGGATGATGCAGGGGCACATTAAAAAAAAAAAACAACCTTGGATTGTAGAATCTTGAAACGTAAAGCAACAAATTTTGAGGGATGGTTAACTTTTCTTCTTGGTAGACTACTAAGGTTCATTATTGAAGATGAAAAACCACAATAAATACACCTAAATACCACATAGTGGACACATGTTGAGATTTTGGAGTTGCACCGACACCACACTTCCGGCCCAGTGGACAGAAGTCAATATTTTGGAGCAACGCCACTCTGCCCTATAGTGGATGGGGAGCATCGGAGTTTTCTGCTATTTGCGTGAAAAAAATGCACCACCAGCTTGAACACAGAATGGTGCAAAATTCGATGCAACATGGCTTTACAACTGTTGCATAAAAAAAATGTACCACCCTGTTTATGGACAAGTAAATAAAGGCTTATACTAAGGGAGTCTGCATCTTTCGTTGCAATGCCTCGTGCCTGAACCACTACTGCCAGACGCTGGCTTGAGTACTTTTGGTAGGAGTGTTTCTGTCTACTATTCCACCCACTCACAGCTTCAGAATAGACCAACATTAAGAGACCCAGTTGCCCATTCTTTCTGCTCCCATAAGGAATCAACCTTACTTTCCCAACATCGTCTCCTCAAAATATGCACCGATTCAGAGGTATTTTTCTGGTAAAGTCGAAAGGCCGATTGCTAGAAATTGTTCTAACTTGATGAATTTTTAAAAAATTGAGAAATTGGTGCTTATTTTGAGGTGTTATGATGACGGGAAATAACAATTCCTTGTGGGAGCAGAAAACTTTATTCCACTCTGTGAATGACAATCTAATTATTGTAATATTCCAGAAGACGAAGGAGGAAGCTTGCTTGACAGCAGCTCAATACCATTTTGATAGTGCCATAGAGAAGGAGTGTAATCCTCTCTTTCATAATTGTATAAGAAATTAATTTCTTTTATCAACTCAATCAAGAATTCACCTACTGGGAGTGTCAACATTTTGCACTCTGAATCGTATGTTATTTTCCTTGAGAAAAATTAAGCGTTGTAGCAGCGATTCACAGTTGTCATTTCTTGGGTCATTTCCCTGTGATTCAAATGTAGCCCACAACTACGAGTATCTTAGAGCAGCTCAATATACATCGGTTGGCAAGTTAATCATGAGCCTTATGGGCAGAGCCAGAATGGTTGGATAAGGGGTTGGGGAGGGGCTGAAGGTCGTTTGTTGACCGCTCGGGCCCGACCCATAAGGCTCATGATTAACTTGTCGACCTATACCACCAGACATGAAGATGTGAGGCTGGACTGAAGCTGTGAGCAGATGGGATGTGAATGGTAGATTCCCAATTCCAGACGCAACCTCAAGACTTATCTCTAAGGAAAGTTCCAGCAAGAAACTTTCAGGCCATGGCGATCCTCCCAACACTAACACTCCCACTGAAAGGTAACCTCAAGGTTGGTTTCAAAACCCAACTACAGTGGACACTAAGTTATTAGAAACATTTTGAGCCAAGATAAGCACAGAACTATGTATCCTGGACGGATTGACTAAATGAACTGAGGGAAGCTACAAATGGTCTTTAGACTAATTGAACATTTTGTTTGTTTTAAAATTGATTAACCGATGTTTTATTTCTGCATTTGATGAGATCATCAAGCAGCCTACCTGTTTCAAATATCCAATAAGCTGTTCCCACAACCTGATTGATGTTAATAGTTTAGTGATTTACAACAATCCAAGGCACTGCATTCCAAGGCATTTGGTTATCAGATGGAAGTGCCAATTGGCACCAATTACTTATTAGCAACATAAGTACTTACTTATGGTGGTAATAAGCTGTGTACCTGCTGTACCTTACAATGACACAGATTGTGACAGTAAAGCCATTTCATTTGTCCCTCACTAGATACGTTAGCAATAAGTTTCTCCTCTACAGACTCAACCCCAGTATTTTTCAAGGGGTTCTTTAGACTACTCCCCTATTTCACAAGTATTCAAACAATTACTATACCAACATAATAAGTATTTATATTGTATAATTACATACTAGTTTATCAGTATTTTCATGTGATGTGCATTTTCATTGATCTTAAATATTCTAAGAATAATTGCACTTTACAATTTTTACAAAAATCATGAAAAAGTAAAGGGTCATCAAGAGCACTCTCTGCCTGATGATCTAGTGTAAAAGATTTGTATCTTTGTTCACTATTTAACCTTTTAACTGCCAAACCGTTTTGGACATGATTTCCCCAGGTGCCAAATGGAAATATCAAGTGTAGGCTTTCCTTATGGGACAAATTGGGATCTTTACATTCAATAATGAATTTAACACATTATATATGTGTAGAAGGAGACACATGATTGAAGAAGGAGACACATTTATATTAATTGCTTCTATCAACTTCAAACTGGTAAAGTTAAACCAATGAAACATTTCCACCTATAGGACTACGAGATGAGTAGTCCCACTGTTAGGGGGAAATGATTTCAAATCCCAGAGGCCCTTGAATAAAGTGAACATTATCAGACTGTTTTCTCTCTTAACCTGCTCAGGCATAAAATTTAGTTTATTCTATATGAAAATTTGCTGCCTTACTCACTAAGAACATTCACTAACTTCCAATTTCGCATCACTTTCAGGAGAATGCTCATTCTCTATGGAAGCATTTCTTTTCAAATCACTGGATGACTCATTTTTCAATTCATCTTTGAGATGATCAACCTTAATATGGTCAGGTTTTTCTTTGGAATTTAGATTTGAAGAACTCTTACCTGTAGGATCTGGTTTTCTTGAGTCATCGTGTGATGATTTTATGGAGTCCTTAGACGCATGGGAAGAATCAAAAGTTTTCTTAACAGGGGTGTTGTTTTTATGATTCTCCAATTTATAATCTTTGACAGAGTCAGAGCCCACTTTGATTTTCTTTGGAGGATTTCCGATGTCATTGTAAACCTTGTCTCGATGTTTTGATGAATCTCTTCGATGTGATTTGGATTTAGAGTCATTACTCAACTCTTGTGGATTATTACTCTGTTCATTGACAATGCCCTCACGATATATCTGCGTGCTAAGACCAGCAACTTGACGAGAATGTTTAGTACTCTGACTCCGTTCTTCGTCAGGATAATACTGTTTCAGTCTCACATGCCAAGCTAAAATAACATAAAAAATGTTTGTAACAAACAAATTCCAATGATACTGTGAATTCTTAACATTATTACGTTCACCAAAAGAAAAAACTTATTTTAGCCTCATTTCAGTGTTCACTGAAAACTTTCAGCCAACATTTGAGTCCAGCTTTCTAAATTACTTATTGAACTATCTCGATTTCACAATAAAATTCCATGTTAGCTGACTTCATCACCAAGTAACTATGATTTTCGAGATTTCTAAAATATTAAAAAAAATATAGGGTATATTTCTTTTATTAAAATAGAACTGGACTGTTCTAACCCTTTATTAATGAAGGACTGAAAAGGAAATTCAGCAGTATGATATCACATTAATATAGTAAACAACTTTGGGTTGTGTTTTGAATGGACAATGAAGGCGAGCAGCACAAAAGAAGAACTTCTATTTTTGTGCGAACGAATTCATTCATAACGTTTATCTAAGTATGATTTACATGTCTGCTGAATTTTGACACTCGTTCACGTGTTTAGCTGGTTGTAAACTATAGTTTATGAAGTCGAAATCAACAACTAATGTACTATATACAGTATTAATAAACTAATACTCGATCCAACACACATGTAGAGTGGGCAACCGTACTGCGGGCTATGAGGGTATATTGGGGCCGTATGGAGAGGACGAGAGGAATGACAACGGGAAGAGAATACTGAGCCTATGTCTGGCGAATAACCTCAAGATCCTGAACCTAAGTTTCCCTCACCGTGCGATCCACCAGTACACGAGGGAAGAACCCTCAAGGGGAGAAAAGTCAATAATAGACTACGCACTGTCAACAAAGAAATTCTCAAAACGGATCCAAGACTCCAGAATCTATCCGGGAGCTGAGATAGGAAGCGACCACCACCTTCTAGTTGTTAAAATTGCTAATATGAGCCCCCAAAAAGAAAAAGTGAGTTGAGGTAAAAAGATAAATGAAAGGATTAAAGTAGCCCTGCTAAAACAAGAAAGTAAACAGAAGGAGTTCCAAAGCAAAATGAAAGAAAGGTATGAAGAATACAGCAGTTTCAGAAACACGGAAGATCTGGAGATTGCATGGAGCAACTTCAAGACTGCAATAACAGCCTCAGCTCAAGCTGTCTGCGGGACTTCCAAGTGTGGCAGAAGGAAGAAGGAGACCAGGTGGTGGTCAGCAGAAGTAAGAAGCGTGGTGAAGGAGAAGAAGAAACAATGGTTGCGGTATCTGAGAACAAGGGACCCGGATGACTATGTACTGTACCGAATGAAAAGGAAGAAGGCTAAAGACGCCGTGCGTGCTGCCAAAGCCAAGGCCTGGGAAGAATTTGGTAAATTTATGGAAGAGAGCTACAAGGACAATCAGAAATTGTTGTATAAGGTACTGAAAAACATGAGAAAAGGTAAAGAATGTCCACTGAAATTCATAAGGGACGAACATGGTAATCTCCTGACAGAAGAAAAGCGGATCATGGAGCGCTGGAAAAGGTACTTTCAACAGCTCCTCGCAGGTGAGGAAGAAAACCGGGACGAACCGTATGCAGGATCACACGTGCAAATAATGCCAGAACAAGACCAAGACAAAGACACAATCAGTATGAGGGAATTGAAAGATGCAATCGCCTAATTGAAGTGTGGAAAGTCCGCTGGCCATGACGGTATAGCACCAGAGCATCTGAAGTACATGGGCCCACACGGTGAAGAACTGCTGTTACATGTGCTGAATCTGGCCTACAAAACAAAACGAATAACAAAAGACTGGGAAGTGGCAATAATTGTACCAATCTTCAAAAAGGGAGACACACGTGAATGCGGAAACCACAGAGGCATCTCACTCTTATCTGTCCCAGGCAAAGTATATAGTCGAATTCTGGCTGGCAGACTTAGAGAGCAGGTCGAACCCCATCTTGAGGAGGAGCAATGCGGCTTCCGGCCAGGTCGGGGAACTATCGACCAGATTTTCACGTTGAGGCAAATTTGCGAGAAGGCCATTGAGTTCGACAAAAATATCCATCTGGCATTCGTGGATCTCGAGAAAGCCTTTGACCGGGTACCATGGAAGGAGCTCTGGAGTGCCCTGGAGAGGCGGAATGTTGATCGAGGCCTCATAGCGGCTATCAAAAGCTTCTACACGGAATGTAGGAACTACGTCCGAACAAGCAACCAGACTTCCAAAGAATTCCACACCTGGGCCGGGGTATTGAGTCCGCTCCTGTTCATAGTTTTGATGGACGACGTGATCAAGAGCTGCAAAACCACGACACGGCCCTATAACACTGGTTACTACAGGCTGACACCAGTTATGGTTGGGGAACTGGCCTTTGCCGACGATGTGGCATTGATGGCAAGTTCAGAGGCTAGCCTGCAGCGGAACTTGACAGTATGGGCAGAAGAACTGGAAAAAAGGGGAATGAAGATGAGTCTGGAGAAAACTAAAACAATGATCGTGTCCCGCAATAAAGAACACCACAGCATCTCAGTAAGAGGAACACCCATTGAGCAGGTGTCAGAATTCAAGTATCTTGGTGCGATTTTCGCTGAAGATGGAAAGATTAATTCAGAGATTAACGGTAGGATTGCGGCTGCAGGCAGGCTCTTCTCGTCCCTCAACCAACAGTTCGTTGGCAAAAAGGAAATATCAAAACAAGTGAAAATGACAGTATACAAAAACACATACTGCACCATGTGTAAGGTTCTCACTTACAGCAGCGAAACTTGGTCCCTTACAGAAAGACATTACAGCGCCCTGCAAACGCAGGAAATGCGGTACTTGCGCAAAGTCGAAGGTAAGACGAGGCGAGACCGAATCAGAAATACCCGGTTCAGGTCTATCTTGAATGTGAAGCCACTAGCCTCCACCATAAGGGCATCACAGATGAGGTGGACAGGGCACGTGTGGAGGATGGATCAGGATCGCCTTCCAAGGAGAGTGTACGAGGCAAGACCCCAAGGACGAAGACCTAGAGGAAGAAAGAGGAAGACATGGCAGGAGAATGTTGAGGAGTCGCTGTGAAGAAGAGGCCTTACTCTAGACCAAACGAAAACAACAGCTCAGCAGAGGCCTAAGTGGCGAGCTCTTTGCGCAACCTCTACACCTTAACAGTACACAAGAGGACGACTAAGTAAGTAAGTAAGTAAGTCATTGACAATGCCCTCACGATATATCTGCGTGCTAAGACCAGCAACTTGATGAGAATGTTTAGTACTCTGACTCCGTTCTTCGTCAGGATAATACTGTTTCAGTCTCACATGCCAAGCTAAAATAACATAAAAAATGTTTGTAACAAACAAATTCCAATGATACTGTGAATTCTTAACATTATTACGTTCACCAAAAGAAAAAACTTATTTTAGCCTCATTTCAGTGTTCACTGAAAACTTTCAGCCAACATTTGAGTCCAGCTTTCTAAATTACTTATTGAACTATCTCGATTTCACAATAAAATTCCATGTTAGCTGACTTCATCACCAAGTAACTATGATTTTCGAGATTTCTAAAATATTAAAAAAAATATAGGGTATATTTCTTTTATTAAAATAGAACTGGACTGTTCTAACCCTTTATTAATGAAGGACTGAAAAGGAAATTCAGCAGTATGATATCACATTAATATAGTAAACAACTTTGGGTTGTGTTTTGAATGGACAATGAAGGCGAGCAGCACAAAAGAAGAACTTCTATTTTTGTGCGAACGAATTCATTCATAACGTTTATCTAAGTATGATTTACATGTCTGCTGAATTTTGACACTCGTTCACGTGTTTAGCTGGTTGTAAACTATAGTTTATGAAGTCGAAATCAACAACTAATGTACTATATACAGTATTAATAAACTAATACTCGATCCAACACACATTACAAGTAATTTATTATCATACTTAGTGAGGTCCAGAGAAGACTTGAAACCGTGTCCCGCAGGGTGCGAACAAACAGTATACTCGAAAAAAGTCGAAGGTAAGACGAGGCGAGACCGAATCAGAAACAATAAGCCACTAGCCTCCACCATAAGGGCAAATCATAAGGAGAGTGTACGATATGTGCAGAGGCCTGGGGAAACCTCTACACCTTAACAGTGGCCTAACTTACACAACTTACAAGTGAACCAGGGAACAAACTTTTATTGTTGGGGAAAGGTGGCCTAACTTACACAAATAATATACATTTCTCATTAATGTATCAGTTGTATGATCAGTAAAATAGTGACCGACTGTACTTCCAGAATGAATTAAGAACTAAAATGAGCGAAATCAGTAACAACGAAGTCCTGGAAACCAATTTTAATTAAGGAAACGGAAGTGAATGCAAACACTGTCTAATTCCACGAAATGAAGAGATGAACTGTTGTACAGTGGGGTGAGGTATGGGAAAAGTGCACCTCGGTGGGAGCGCTCCATGGTATCACCACCTACGGTTCTTACTTAAACTGGTGGTCATTTAATAGGGGCACTTCCTTTTAAGCCACACTCCCTCCTCCTCCTTCAGCTTCCTTGATCCCAAGGACCGGCATCGGGTAAACCTGGGTGCCCTCCCCACTCTTTCAATTGATTTTTTTCGTTGTTTATTTAATGGTGCCCCCCCCCCCCTTGCCTTTGAGGGGAGTTTCATTATCCAAGTCAGCATCATACATCCCGTCATACAACCCGAGCGCCCCATGGGTTACCAAAGGGGTGGTAGAATGACCCTCTGGCGATTAGGGGGGATGCCTCTGCTAAA
Organism: Adelphocoris suturalis; assembly: GCA_030762985.1. Taxonomy (NCBI): domain Eukaryota; kingdom Metazoa; phylum Arthropoda; class Insecta; order Hemiptera; family Miridae; genus Adelphocoris; species Adelphocoris suturalis. The sequence continues at coordinate 78,297,782 of CM061045.1, read as the reverse complement.
GGGTCCCCCTGTCCTTTTATTAAAATACATTCCCCCAGCTATGGAAGGCAATACTATAAAGTCTCATAACTTCCGCTGCACAGTGGGACAAAACAGGTAGTTTACTAATCATGGGCTTTTCACTAAGTTAATCTCTTATAAAAACTACAATAGTGGTCATATTCTACGTATTTTTTAACACTAGGTCGAATGGTGAGGTCCGCTTGTTGATAGGAGTGATGCAAAAAAGGCTATTTTTGTTCAATTGCATTAAATGCATTTCCTGTAAAGCCTCATGAAACTAAATAATGTTTACGATGTTGAAGAAAAATAATGAAACATGAAATAATAAAATATAACAGTGTAAATATTATTTATTTTGAAAGAAAAACATAGAATAAACTATAAGCAAAATACATATTAGTCATCTCGAGTCAATTTGCATCCTATTCATTGCATGTGTTCTTGAGTTTTCTACATTAGGCAACAAGAAATCTTGTTCGATTTTAATCTCATCACCCCGTCTTCAGTGCCTAAATCCTCGGATCAGAATTGACAACAAGGAGATAATTCAAAATACCCTCATTTGTAGATTATGAGATCCTTTTCTCGCTCTCATCTCTATCTCTAATAACTGCCCGAGTTGAGAGCAGAATAGAACTAAATGCTAGACACAAAGTACCTAAGGAACATTGATGACAAACATTATTAGCTTGTTTGGACTTTGCCTCTGAAGACTAGATGTTCAAACAACAATAGCGGCAAGGGTCAGACGTACTGGACGTAGTATTTACGTATTTATCTCCCCAAATACCTACAGTAGGCACCTGTGAAACTCGGTTTTATTTTTTTACAACTTGGAACTGTTTGTTCAGGAAGGATTTTCAAACTAGTAGGTTCAGTCACCCAGGTTCCTCACGAAGTTCGAAAAACGGCTTGTCTAGTATAATGTACTCGATTTCCTTCTTATTCACGATTCTATTTGGCAAAAACTATTGAAAAGGATACCAAACTCGATTTTTGGTTGATTGTCAAGGACAACTTCCTGTGACCTGATGGTGTGATGACCTTGACGGTCATTGTCAAGGACAACTTTTAAGGGTTTTATAGTGGTTCCAGTAATTTCTGTGAGGCAAAAACTATTGAAAACTATAGCAAACTAGATTCTTGGCTGATTTGATGACGATCGGCATTAAGGACAACTTTTGAAGCTTTTATAGTGGTTTCAGTCGATTCTATGTGATAAAAACTATACCAAACTCGATTTTTGGTGATTTGACAATGATTGAAGTGAGTGACGACAACGTCATATTATAAGCAGCTTGTTCAGGATGCAATCTTGGGAAGTACTAGTGGGGCCTTTCCTGCATCTCCTACCGATGTCATCAGCCCCCTGTTCAATAATCCTCAACCATAATCTCAGGTCTTCTTTCTGAACTGAAGACTGAGGTACTGAGACACAAGGAGCAGGTAGGCCATATTTTCAGTTTTGAGAGTTTATACAGGATTAGAATTATGCAGGATCTGACAAGAGGGGCTGATGGAAGTTGGATAGCTTGAAAGACGAGGTTGCGGCATTCGTACTGAGGATCTTCCCTGTAACAGGAGGATGTTCCTCCTATTACGGTGCCTTGAAGGGTATATAGAGCAACAAAGCAAGCAAGGAGGTGGGAATACCAGCAGGTTCAGATGTTATGGAAAGCATCCGGATCATGTAGCTGAGGAAGTAATACAGGGAGCTGCTAATGACTTGTCCCCTCTCCAGGAGTTAGTGGACTATTAAGAGCCACTCTTGAGTGCTCAGCCTCAACCGTGCTGTTCCAGTGGTACCCTCAGCATCCAGTGGTGCTTCTTGATGAGGCCCGTAAGTGTCTTGTCGAAAATTCCACTTCTGCTGGTCCTGATGGTATTACCAACTGACCCTGGAGTAAGATTATAATAGAGATGAGATAAAGAAAGATGATAACAGAGATGGTAATAGAGTTATTTTTTGTTAAATGATGATGATATAACCATCAAAATCAATTTAACATTGTAACTCTTTATTTTTTATGAAAATAGACGTTTTTCACTAACTTCCGTGCTGGAATAAAGCCTCTAAGAATGTTGGGTTACTCATCCTCAACCTGTTACTTCTATCGGATAGACCCCCGAAAGTGTTGGCACAGACAATTTTCATCCAAAAGAAAGAGAAAAGTGGGTTTGGAGGCTACTGACCAATTTCTATTTCACAGATGGCATCTCGTTTTCAGGTGGCTGATGTCATAGGAGACATCCAGAGAGCATTCAAGTCAGCGGATAGCACAGCAGAGAACCTAACCATTCTCCAAACTGCCATTCCACTAGCAGCATGAAGAAACAGCAGCTCCATCGCCACTCTGGATGTTGCTAAGGCCTTTAACCCTAAAGCCATTCTGTCCCGATAGATTGTCTTTGTGGTGCCAGCACCCTTTCTTGTTTAATGGAGTATGTTACATGTTTGTATCATGAAGGCCTGACAGTCCTCTAGGCATCGAGTGAGATTTCAGGGGGATGTTGCCATAAGACGTGAATGACAGGGTGATTCTGTCACCAGCCCTCTTCAATCTGCTTGCAAATATGGCTGAGGGTAAAATACCAGCTGAAATTGGGTTAGATATAGCTCTTGGGGTGCGAGCAGATGCACTGGAATTTTTCGATGATGTTATTCAACTCACAGAAAACCCCAAGGGCTTGCACAGATCAACCTTAACATATTTGCTGAGCAGCTGGCTAGGAGTGGTTTGGTGGTCAACTTTTCTAAGCCCAGTCGGTCTCCTTGGTCCTTTCAAATCACCAGCATGAGGGTGGTGGATGAGGAGCATTTTGTCATAGGACACCTCCAATCCCCATCTGATCCATGTCGGAGGTCTAGCAGTACCTTGGGTTCGTCTCCATGGGTTCAGTGTCGACTATTGCTGCAAGCCGTGAGGCCCTTGGTCGAGCATCAGCTTCACCAAGGCTCCATTGAAGCCACAGAAGAAGCTGCAGCTCCTTCACAAATACTTGCTGCCAAAGCTAACCTATAGGCTAGCCTTTGGACTGCTTACGGCAGGGAGGCTGTTTGAGTTAAAGCACAAAGTTCGCTCTGCTGTGAGCTCGGGTGGGATTCCCACCTGGTCTATCCAATCACCGGTCATGGCTGGTGGGCTCAGTATTGTCTCTTTCTCTCTCAGCCAGCATTCTATCCCATCTCTCAGGCAGCAGTTGTCGCCGTTCAATCTAGTAACACTAAATGCCCCAAAATCCACGTCGTCTGTTAAGTTTGATGCTGCACTGTAAGCTACAAAGGTTGGTAGAGAACTCTGACACTAATCTGAACCCAGGTTGTACACCTGATAGGTGTACACCTGTCACAGGCTCCAATGCTCTCAGAAGCCCGTTCCACCCACTGTGAGGAAATGCGGGCGGAGGGGGGGGGAGGGGTTCAGAGTCACAAAAAATCAGGGCGAAAACCAATTGGTTGATGGTTTTAAAAAACGAATTGAACCCAGATGGAACAATCGAACGTAAAAAAGCAAGATAAGTCGCTAAGGGGTTTGCGCAGAAGCCAAATGTGGACTATTCCAAAACTTTTGCACCAGTAGCAAAATTAAGCTCTATTCGGTTCTTGCTGGCACTAGCTGCTGAATCAAACCTAAAGGTCCACCAAATGGATGTAACTACTGCATATTTAAATGGGGATCTCCAGGAAGAAATTTTCATGGATGTCCCAGAAAATCTCAGCAAATTTTTGAGTGGAATCATGATTGATGAAAGTGGCAGAAATCCTCACATATTCGAAGAAGCCAAGAAAATGCTTCATGATTTGAGACAAGGAAAAGGTAAAAAAGTTTGTTGCCTGAAGAAAGCCCTATACGGCCTGAAACAGGCCGGACGGACAATGGTTTGAAAAACTGGATATGACATTGAAGTAAATTGGATTTACACCATCGGCCGCTGACCCATGTGTCTATTCCGCCACACGATATGGCAAAAAAATCGTCATATGTGTATGGGTTGATGATATTGTCTTGGCACCATCCAGTGTTAATATCCTAAAAAATATAAAAGAAGAATTGAAGAAAATTTTCCCAATGCGCGAAATGGGTGAACTAAAATTTGGTCTAGGAATCGAATTCTCTCAAAGATAAAATTGCATTATGGCCAATCAGAGAAAGTACATCGAAGATTTGATATCAAAATTCAGAATGGAAAACTGCAAGAGCATTGCAACCCCAGTTGAACCTGGTGTCAAACTAGAAAAAACTCCAATCCCCACAGAAGAAGTACAAACAAGATTCCCATACCAAAGACTCATCGGATCTTAAATGTAACTTGCAGTAGCAACACGCCCTGACATATCCTATGCAGTCAGCTACCGTAGCCAATTCAACAATTGCTATGATGAAACTCACATATGACAGGGAGCTGCCATCTCAATCACCACTCCTACAGCGGATACATTTTCAAGTATGCCGGGGCACCTTTCTGCTGGGAATCCCGGAAGCAAAAGACAGTTGCGCAGTCCACAGCCGAAATCGAGCACATCGCAATTAGTGAAGCAGCAAAACAAGCTGTTCATGTCAAACAGTTGGCAGAAGACCTGGGGATCGACCAGAGAACTATTATCATCCTCAGTGACAACCAAGCCGCGAAGAAGTTGTGCTATAATCCTGTGGTGCACGCAAAATCAAAACACATCGCCATTTTTGCGCATTTTGTACGAGATCTGGTTATCAACCACGAAATTGAAATCACCTACTTAATCACGGAAAACATGGAAGCCGGAAAACATGGAGCCAGACCGAAACACCAGGAACTTGTGAAGAAGATGGGTCTACAGCGACTATAAGCCAGTTTGTGAATGGGGGAGTGTTGTTATTTTACTTCTCTCCCACCGTTACATTGCACAACTACATGTTTTCATCCACTAATAATTAATGACAGTTGCATATGTCTCTTGGATACGTTTCCACCATGATGTGAACTTATGTAAAATACAATATTATTAGCTTTTCTAATCTGTGTACATGTGCAACGTGCTTTATGAATAAATTCATTATTTCTGCATTATTAACACCCTGCGTTCTTTGCTGAAATCTATCAGAACTTCAACTTTTTTAATGCAGATTATTGTTATTGCTTGTCCAAGTTTTTTTATTATTTTGAGTTATTTAAAATTTATAGTTTCTAACTTTCATTTCACAATACTTATTAAATGTGCAGGATAAAGATTAATCTCAATTAGTACAGTTGGTATGATAGTGACAAGAAGTCCAGTACCACAACATTTCAAACATGCAGAAAAATTGTCAACACAATCAGTTCAAACATAAAATTCAGAGATATTCAGAACAATCTGAGGTTCCAGATCAGTGTCAATTCCCTGATGGATAATGCCAGGAAATTACAATTTTTTCAAATTTTGGGAAACCTGAACTTAACCCATTCCGGACCGATGGGATCATATGATCCCATTCCAGACCGATGGGATCATATGATCCCATTCCGGACCGATGGGATCATATGATCCCATTCCGGACCGATGGGATCATATGATTCCATTCCATACCGATGGGATCACATAATCCCATTTTAGGCTTCCTGGCAGCTCAATGGGATCATATGATCCCATACTGTATAGTAGGGAGAAGGATCAGAGAAAGGGTTGGCCTGCGGCGATAGTCTTCTCACAGGTGTAAACGTCTTCCCTAGAACCTTGGACATTGGCATGGACAGTTGGTTTGTTACCACGGTTTTTTTCTCAGCCAAAAATCCAGATATTCCGCTATGTGACGTGAATGTGATTTTTGGTAACACTACCTGTGGTCTGCCAGGTAAGTCACACGTTCAATGAGCCACGGCATTGAATGAGTTAATACAAATAAATTTATTATTCGTACAGTAGACAAAAATAAAAAATTGAGATTCATTTTAAACCATCCAGCTGAAAATCAAAATGTATTGAGTACAATGAGAGCCCCCATGTTAATTTTATTTTATTTTTTTTTATTTTTATGAAAGCACATGAAATTCCAGGAATACAGACACCAACTGCACTATTCTATGATAAGTAGTTATCTTTTTATGTTTTGTCAATGTTTTGACAACAAGCTACGTCATCACATACCTCCTGCCTGGAAGGGACCCCCCAGACTAGTGTTTCACAGGATGAAATCTACTTTCATTTAGAAATAGTTGAAGCGAAATTTTCAGACTAATGGGTAATCCTCATCATATTTTTAATGTCCATCTTGGTCTGAACATCAACCCTCTTATACCCGTTTTTGTAATCTAACAATCCCAAAATATTTCAACACAGTTGTTAAACGAACTTCACTTACCAATACTAGTGACAGCCGAAATCGTCCGAAATTGATGGATGATATTTCTGGGGAGGAAATATATATCATTATCACACAATGATACTCTGGCATATCGAATACCTTCCCTCCTCAATTGATTCAATTTGGCATCCTCAATCCATTGCACACACTAAAACATGGAATGCAGACATATATAAATTATTTTCAAGTCTACAGAGTGGGTGTGGCGCACCAGCTTAATATTTCCTTCATGATCTAGAGGAATCATTGCTCTTAGAGTGAAACATTTTTGATAATTACATGTCACACAGTGGACAGACAGGACGTTTTTTCCCGAGAACAAAAAAAAGCCTTTTACAAAGATTTATTGATTTTCATGTTGTGAAACACCCAAGGAAAGCTGAGTTATAAACTAATATTGCTTAGTAACCATAATGAACTAATAATGTATAAAATTAATCATTATTAAATTATCTCTACCGTCTTTTTTTTTTAAATACATTTATACAATTGCCGAAATAATGGAATGGTCAGAAGAAGATATGCTCCACATTATTTACATTCCATAAACAGTTTGACGTGCTGTGGAATCCGTCCCATCCATCCCACTACCACAAGAATAGAAAGCACGACGCCTGGAATTTACAAAAAATAGTCAGATCATTCTACAGTCAGATCATTTAATAATGATTAATTTTACATATTATAAGTCATCATGGTTACTTAGCAATATTAGTTTATAACTCAGCTTTCTTTGACACTACCGAGGCTTAGGGATCATGAGATGTTGTGATAAAACGAGAGCATTCAAAAAAGTGGCGAACGATTTTCCTGCTATTAAAACTGATCATTATTAATTTAATCATTAAAATTAATCATTATTAAATGATAGCAAATATGAGTAGATACTTAAAATCAAAATAACCCCCCCCCCCCCCCCCTCAATGGATTACAATAAATTGTTGAATAGCAATATGAACAGTTCATTACAACAGTTATCACCAACAAATTCGATGATGACAGAAAAAATTCTTTAAAACAATAAATTATTTATTTATCTTGAATTGAAATTGGTTCATTGGTGGAACTGGAGCGTGGAAGGATCTTCAAAAATACGGAACGCCCTTGGAGCGTCTTGATAAAAAAATGTTGGCATACATGCTCTGTGTGCAGAGCAATGGTGAGGATGCGGCTTTATAGACATCTTACAACATACAACAAGGTTATACCTCGATAGTTGGCAAAGTTCAATTCATTTTTGAAAATCCTGTTCGTTCAAGTTCTTACATGAGTGCTCACCAGTTGAAGAATGTGATGAAGAACAAGACACCCTTTACTAATAAAAAAACATCAGCAACAAACCTTTCAAGCAGATACTAAATTGTAACATCTTACCTGTGAAATAGGAGGTTCATGAAGATCTAGCTGCAACTTAGCCACAAGTTCATTAAAATCAGCGGCATGAAATGCAACAACATCTTTGGTAATTTTGTTGTACTCCGTCTTTTCACCGCCAGTGACAGACTTCAATACACCTGCAAAATCATGGATGTCGATAGTAGCATTAGGTCAAGGATGGAAGATTGTGCTTGTATATAAATATTGCAAAAATCATGATCAGAACCCGGAGAAAATTAAAAAACTGCTTTCTAAGTTGGAGCTTGTCTTTGGTTTGCCAATCCTACGGACATGGTGGGCAGGAAAAATACAACACTCAAGCGGCAAATTGTAAATTCAAGATTTATCGGATTTTTCCAATTTCATTAAAAGTTGACTAATTGAAAATGTTTATAATTATGAATGATCATAATTAAATACCAACATTATTGAATCTGAAAGTCTAAAATTGGCCTAAATCGGGGATAATGCGCAAGCTTGAGGTAATTTTTGTCAAATTTCAGACTTGACAAATAGACATGGCACCATCGAAGAAAGACGTGGTGCAGAAGAAACTCGCCAAGAGAGTGCAAGAAAAGTCATATATGAACAAATAATGAGTGATCCTGTTAGAACAATGGAAATGAAGATTTGAAAGCATGTTACATATAGAGGAAGAAAGAGAAGAAAAAAATTGGTGCAAAGTATTACACAAAGGTTGATTATTTCTGTATTAAATAGCTTTTCTGCGCAGATCACTGGTATATATATATATATATATATATATATATATATATATATATATATATATATATATATATATATATATATATATATATAAACCATAAATGCCCTGAGTGGACTAATCTGATTCATTGAATAGAGCTCTATCTAAATCAAACGATAAAACTACCCTTTTATATGGAAGGTTTTAGGGATATCGATTTGTTAATATTTCAACACTTAAGTGTGGTCTGGGGTTGATTAAAAGTGATAATAAGGTAAAAGGCACATCCTCGGTCGACGTATAATTTTTGAGCGAAATTGCATAAACTTGGATCTAGCAGTTTCAGAGAAACTGCCTACCTAACTTGGCAGACATTTTAGAAATATTGGGATTCAGATTGTTTCAACCAATTAATGGATTTATAGAAATTTTAAATTAAAAACATGTTTTAAAATTGATAACTTCCAGCTCACTCTTCGACTTCATGAAAGTAATGGAAAGTACCAGTAAGCTAATTACCCGCAACAGAAATCGTTGCACAATCCTCACAGAGTCTCTACACAAGCTTCTTAGAAATAGCTACAATAGCTATTTAGAAAGGCACAGAAACTGGAAATTATGAACAATATGGAGGGAAAGAAACCAAAGAGAAGTGGTCAGACAAAGATTTAGAATTTACTGGAACTTTTGTGTGATTAAGAAAATGGGACTAGTAGTATCATTTATGAGTTTCTAGCAATCTTAGGCAGTGTCCTACGTGGATCCGCCGCGAGCGTCAAGCCGTGCGTTAAAGACGAGCGTCAGTGCGTTGCCGCGTCATGCCACGCGCGGAAAAAAAGGTGTCCTACATGGAAACGCGAAAACGCTTCGTAGTTTAGCAAGTTAACCTGTTCTGTTCTCATCACTTGTGTTTTCAAGTTCATTTTTTCAATTTGATTTTGCATTCATGCCGTCGATCAACAAGTTTGAGTTGCTGACCAGCTCAGCGGCTCTTTCCTATTATTCAGCTGTAAATAATAGAAAAAAAGGAGACCGGCCGAGGAAATACATGAAAGCCGGAGAGTTCGGTGAATTTCATCACTTGTACTCCAATAATCTTAGAAGATTTCTGAAGATTTTGTGTGATAACCTACCATTATGATGTTTTATCATACATATAAAAAAGACCTTTCAATTACCACTAATTTCAGTGATTAATTTAGATTTTCACTGATCTAAAGGTCTTTTTTGTATGCTAAAAACTACTTATAATCCAAATTGTGGGAAAGTGAATAACACTTTAAATCATATGCAAGAATGACAGTAAAAACCTTCGATTACATCGAACAAAATTAAGCAAGAATTTTACCATTTGTATTCAACAAGAATTTTAATTTGTTAAGTACAATAAAAAAAAGGATAACAACAAATATTTGGTAGAATCCAAAAGTTTATTTGTATGGCAGAATAATAGGAACTACCTACAAGAAAGATTTCCAGAAAAATTGCAATAGGTAAATATACTCTGAATAATTAATAAAATTTACTCACATGAGCATGACTCAAACCTTTTTACGATTGTCTTGGAACACTAGACAATATATTGTAATTTTCTTCGAAACTGGGCATCTCCCGATAAAGGTGTATAATAAATGTAACAAATGTAGAAGGCCGTTTCTATATCAGCTAACTCCATTATCACAGAAGGAAACGTGCGGAAAAAGTACGAAAACAAGTTCAAAATGTCGAAAGAGGTTAGAAAAACATCATATAATCGCGTTTGACGCGCGGCGAACGCGATAAAAATCAAACTTGTTTGAAAATCAAACCGAAGCGTTCAACGCTGTCGCGTCGCCGCGCGGGCTGGATCACGTGACAAATTTCGCAAATTTCATTGGTCTGCCGTTTAAACGCGTAAACGGCTGAACGCATTGACGCGTGCGGCAAATCCACGTAGGACACTGCGTTATACCACAATCTTTTAAGGTAGGCCTAACAAGGCAAGTTTGATGAGAGACTATTACAGAAACGTATCAAACACTCTCGACCTATTACAAGCAAGTAAGACGAAGACTCATACATATTAAGGCTAATAAACCAATATTTAAATACAATTGGAGCGTTACACTTAGGTGAACGAGAACGCTGCTCTCATAGCGTTTACCATCAGACCTCATCAACTATTAACAATAGATTCATCTGCAAAAATGTTCACTTCAGCCTTACTGCCCAATAAGTTTTTGAAATCACCTATTTTGAATAAGTTATTGCAACTAGGCATTTCATTAGTGAATTACTAGAAGTGCCAATAGAAAATTATTATGAACAAATTAACAAACAACTATTTACCAACTGCTGCTGTGGTCATTCGATCAAGTCCATGTCCTACGTGATCAGCATGTGCTCTAGTACGATCTTCAAACATATATTCCCTGGCCTCAGATGAACGAGGTAAATACTGGAGATTTCTTAGCTCATTGATTCCAGTTCTAGAAAGATACAACTCACATATGGTAAAGAACGCAAGGAGTCATGGCAAACAGTAGATTCCTCAATGAATGCTTTGATAAAAAGACATACCTAGTTTCATAGTAAAATAAAATTGTTAATTGTCTCCAAAATCTAATAATTTAAAATGACTGGGGAGAAGTCTGTGAATTTTCTTCCCAAGTATTAGGACTAGCAGTAAGCATTCCTTTCATTACTGACGTAGTTCAAAGCATGATGCACACATACCTTTTCCTCTTTAATGGTGTTTTAAATTCCGCAGTTGGTACAAGCTGCTCTCCAGGTCTTATCCATAATATTGGGCCATCATTTGATTCTTCGGGAGTTTTCATTTTCACCACAGACAGCGGCCCCCAAGGCATTGTCTACCAAAGAAAAATTAAGTTTAATGTAAGATGATGGTTCTAAAATGTTTTTATCTAATGCCCAGCTCATTAGTTGAGATCTTCAAGATATATAATATGTTCAAGATATATATTAAAAGAAATCGGATTCTTTGCCACACCATGGAGTCCCCCCCCCCCCCCCCCCCCCCCCCAAAAAAAAAAGGAGGAAAGGTTCCCCAAAATGAGAGGAATTAGGTGATGACTTCCACACAATTTGCTCTAATAAATTAAATGATCACACAAGAATGATTACAGAACATAAAGACTATTTTTTCATTTAAAACTTTGTGAAATTAGATTGAACCCATAAGAACGTTCACTTCAAATAAAAATGCATACATAAATATAAGATACAAAATCATTAGAGATTTTTGATCGTACCATTTTCAGAAAAATATTCTCTTCCAACTTGTTAAGGAGATCAGGAAAAAAACCACCAACTTCTTCCGTAACAGTCCCCACAAGACTAATTTGATGCAGTGGACCATATCGAACAGTGCCATTGGAGTAGTTTTTGTATGCCTAAAAATAATCATAAGAAACCATTATTCAAAAACAAATAAAAATCAACACATATTTCTATTTCCTCAAAAATAATATTTAAAAAATAAAAATAAAAAACTTGTCAATGCGAAATAATCAGCATACACTATATAACGATTTTTAAAGGGTATCCATCAGCCCACTATTTCGTGTGGTCCAGGAACACACCGGAGAATCATTCATGTGTTATTCTTTCATTCAAATGCATATGTCTTTTCATAATTTTTAAAGGGTTTGATCACAAAGAAAGGCAAATACGATATTCCTGTATGCAGGATGGATGGCAAAAGATGGACGAGGTCTTCTTAATAATACACTTGAGGAAACAAAAGACTGTTGTTTTTTTGTTTTTGTTTTTTTATCCAATAGGGTGTGGTGCGATTTACTGAGCAGCAATCTACTCGTATTGTTAGTGCCTAAATGGAATTATTTTTGACTCAGAAAATGTCGTAAGTGTGGTACTGGTACAATAAACTGTACAATAGAAGAAGCTGTTTTGTGTCGTTTTCACAACTAAGTATAACCTACCAAGCATGTAACAATTTACAGGGTGATTCCAGACAGGTTGGACACAAATTGAGTGAAACTGTATTTATAAAGTTCGAGTCATGAACAAGATCGTATGAGCAACTTTTTGTATTATATTAATTTATGTTAAATTGTTTCAAAATGTGAGCATTTGTGTCCAAAGATATTGATAACTACACATTTTATGTAGAGCAAACTTTTTCGAAATAATATTCAGCTTTACAAACAAATGTTTGCATATTTACCATGTTTGGGAGTTTTTATAGATTGTTTAGGATATTTGAGGAGCTGACATGGAAAACCAGTTAAGTCCAAAAATCAAATTTCATAGGAACTCCCTCTGAACTCTTATAAGATTTTTTTGGACATAATCTCTTCTCCATGCTAAGGTCACACATTTATTCAGGGTGCGATCTAGCAAGGACGGGAGGACCTAAGGCCGTTGGCATGACTGTTTACTTGCACTTTGACGAAAAAAAATGTTCTTTCGATTTTTGGACTTAGCTAGTTTTCCATGTCAGCTCCTCATTTATTTAAAAAATGTAAGAAGTTCAAAATTTTTAAAAGTAGGTTTTCCAGCACAATGTTGTGTATACATTTTAGAATGTTGTAGTGCACAGTTGATGCATTTTTATGAGCAATATTCTGCAAAGGAGTAGATATAATTTCAACGTTTTGGTTAAAATAACTGAGAGTTTTGTAATGATACCACTCCTAATAGAAAACATCGTGGAAACCGACAAACCTCATAGAAACAGCTTCATTTAATGAGCTTTTTAACAGTGTGCTCAACTTACATTTAGAGAGACATTCAGTGGACAAAATGGAGTTTGAAACTTAAAAAAAAAAAAAAAAACCAGGAAATTTTGCCGAAATCAACGTTTTTTACGTTACAATGGCTCACTCAAAAGTTAGTTAGACTTCCAATGAATTGCCTATGCAGCATCAAAGTTCGGTAATCCAATGCCCCCCATACAGATTAGAAATTTATTGTTAGATCCTATAGGATCAGTTGTGTTCAAGAATCAATCGTGTTGAATTTTGAAAAAATGATAAATTTCCAAAGGTCGAGGAAGTTCGTTGGCCAGCACTTTTCAAGCACATTAAATATTGCTCTCATTTTAAAAAATTTTCTCGAAAATTTATATATATACATAAGTTATTGGAGTCGAAGCCAAGAACCACTTTGCCATGATATTGGTGGTTTAAAATTTCTTTGGACTCCATGTGATCAAACTTGATATAAAACGATAATCCATAAAAATTCGCTCATACGATCATGCTGCATGACTAGAACTTTTTACAACACCTCATATGCCTCTCTGGTAAAACCACTAAGAAGAAGGGGATTAAGGCTATGCTGGTAAGCCGAAAACCTGCCAATCTATAGGACAGGTGGAGCTTAACTAACTCCACAGGCTAGTATGCCTTGGCATAACAGGGACAATGGACAGAACACCCACATCAGCACTAGAGGATTTCTTAGACCTCACTCACTCAATGCATATGTTTCATTCAACGAGTGGGACAGCCTACCTCGGGACCATCGTAATGCGCAACTGGGTAGGATCAGTCTCCCCTTGCATAAATGTGGTCTCTTGGCAATACTAATAAAAATCAAAACAGACCCAGAAACTATGCCAATTCCCTATGATGTGTTAGGAAAAAACTTACTTCAACCTCCCCTTTTAAGGTGATCATAAACTCTAAAAAAAGTTGCTTGCCTCAATTTGAGCAAGATTCACTAATTAAGGATACGAATTGGTCTATGATGAATGGTGCCAGTGGATTAGGGATTAAGAGCCCAAAGTTTACCCTATCAAGCATCTTAAACATGTGGCTACCATTTATCAGGCAGAAACCCATGCAGTCAAACTAGGTGCATAAGACATTGCCTTGAAACAACTCAAATGTGCAAGAATCACCAGATACTGCAGATACTTACTGTCAGATAGACAGGCACTAAAGGTAATTTCTGCTTTGAAACTAAGGAATAAAAGTAAGTGTTAAGTTTCATGACTGGGAGGGGAAGAAATGGTTAACTTATTGGTAGAATACTCCTAAGCAGAGGCAAACCAAGCTGTTTCCTACCATCTCAAAGAAGCGAGCAAGCGCTCTACTGTCAATGAGACAAAAGGTCCTTCACAAACTAGTGGGTCTCCTCATTGACCACTGTCCTTTAAGGTATCACCTTTACAAAATCGGTACGGTAAGGTCAGTAGAATGGTCAAACATATCTACTGTGAATATCCTAAAACAACATCAATAAGATTCCGGCACTTTCCACGGAAATCCCACTGATATTGCTAAGGAAAAGCCTGAAAACCTCCTACACTCTGTGAATGGAGAGGTAATTTACAAGGTTCTGAGCTAATGTGGACAAGTTACAATAGATACTTTAAGTCTCAGTGACTCCTGAGGTGTGAGAGAGGCTCCTCCCACCCCTTTTCAGAAGAAAAAAGCTCAATGATACAGTAATGGCCAGGGTTTATAGGTCCTGCCACCGGGATGGGGCATGAAGACAAGTCACTCATTTAGACTTTGGAAAAGTAACAGTCAGTGTTAGAGGAGGAAAAGAAGTCCAATGTCACTGTAATCATTTGCTGTCAGTCGATCACCCAGTAAAGGCTGACTGTGATAGAGTTTAAGCATCGCCATCATTCCTGAATTTCCTCAAGTCAGAACCACAAGCTACTGAACTGAATCTAAGTTGAGTCACCCAGAAGCCAGCATCTCCAAATCTAGAGAGGCCAATCAAACCTGTTCAGCAGTAGCTTACCCTGACTGGCAACTCTCAAACCAAGGTGTTAGAGCATTAGGGAAATCTGTCATAAAACCCAGGATTCAGGAATCTACCCAATTGATAGTGCCTAAGGGCGGGAGGCTGGGGGAAGGCGTGTGGTAAACTGGGAAAATAAACTGTACAAGTATGTAAAAATACAAATACCTAATTTTACAGTTTTCCTATGACCACATTTAATTCGTCATCTATCCCAAATAATAGTAGGAATAGGTGTCTTCTATTATAAAATATAGCACTAAGATTAATATTTGCATTATGATACCTGCTCTCTGTAAGACACCATATTTGTCGTTTCTATATCAGAACCACGACACAAAACTCCATTTTTCACGGTTAAATTCGGATAGGTTTCAGCCATGTGATCAAGTAAGTCCGGCAAATATGTTGCCGAATTATGGACAATCCCCATCACATGGTTTGCGCTACCATTTTCATCTTCACCAAACACCACCTGAAATCATAAGATCCCATCATGAGCAACCTCTCAAATAATAAATATAATAATAAATAATAAATTTTAATTTTCAATTGCTTATCATTTTACTCTATTTATATCCATTTTGTATCCATATCATCAGTCTTAGTCTGTTTATTTACGACTCAAAATTAATGTTAAACACCCCCACACTGGTATCCTAATAAAGCAAATCAAAGTGATCTAAGTGGTGGAGTAAATTTGTTTAATGACAATAAAATGCTGATTGTGTCCACCATACATATAATGAAGTATTTGCCTAAATTCGACACTACATAAATGACTTCCATCAGCGAGTAAGTGGATGAAATGTCGCTATTCTGTGTACCAATAAATTAGTTGTTGGTCACACCGTTTTCTGCCTATCTCATTCGGAAGGCCACTTTGAATATCAAACCTTTCCAAAAAGCAGGAAAAAATCGTACACTCTTAATACCTCATAGATCTATGGTATCATAAATTGCAAAACAATCAATGAAGACGGTTTTTGTCCTAAAGGCCGGTCCACACGCAACGACTTGTCTGCACAAATGTTTGCGCAAACCAGGTTTGCACAGACAAGTCGTTGTGTGTGGACCGGAAATTTGAGAACTGCACAGACATTGGAGTGGTGGTTTGAGGTTTGAGGAAAAGAGCTTAAATATCTGCGCAAACCACAGACAAGTCGTTGCGTGTGGACGGTTCGTTCAAACTTCGCTTCAAACCTCATGAAACCCTCCGGCGGCTATCTTCAATTCTACTACATAATAAACAAACATAATAAACAAAACGGATTAACCTTCAAACATGAAAATTCCATTTGAAGGAATGATGTTCCATTGAATGGCTAAAACGTAGTATTTAATTCAAACAAATTGATGTTATTATTTAGTTTGCGGGGAAATCAAGTGAATTTAATGAATTTTGTCGAATGTGCGCGTGGAGCTGGGAAGGGGGTTTCTACCCCCATGAATGTACGGGTGGGTGAAAGTGGTGGGGGGGAGGAATGTCCCCACTCTAGTAGAGTACGTGAGGAACGAGCTGAGCCCTGAGTAGGGGGAGAGGTAGGCTAGGGTGGGAGTGGCTGCTGGCGGAGGGGAAATGAAGGTGCAGTGATGTACTACCCTGATGGCGCACATTAGCCTACCTCTCGACAACAACAATTTGTGCTCAAGTTTAAACGCCTACTAATAAATAATAATTAGTGATGCACTAATTAAACACTAAACTAAGTATTTCGTTGTTTCCTGGCAAGACACAATGCGAAAACCGACCACAACAACACTTCCTCCATGATTACCTTCTGACTGATTTGAAATAGATTTGAGTTGAAAACTGAGCGTGTGGACACATTTTCATGCCACCGACTTGTCTGTGCAAACCTGGTTTGAGCAAACATTTGTGCAGACAAGTCGTTGCGTGTGGACCAGCCTTAAAACGCTGACGTCATGTTTGTAAATTTGTCACCCATTTATTAAATTTCGAATGAATTGGGTAACAACAGTAATAAGCGATACTTTGTTTCTGATGAGTACAAAGTGAGCTTCTATTGCTCCACTACATGAAACAATGTTGAGGCCTGAAAATCAAGTACGGTACATGACGGAGGACAACAAATGGAAGCTAGTGAAAAACGTTGTCTATTTCCACGAAAAATAAAGAGTTACAATGTTAAATCGATTTCGACAGTTAGGCCACACGGTGGTCCGCTGACTGATTCAAGGCCGTCTGAAATGCCGACGAAAACTGACTACAAGGCGGTGTTCTGGAACCTTGTACGAGTAGAAATAGATCCCCCGGGAAATCCAAGCTGATCGTTTACTCGTACAAGACGCAAATCAAACATTCAGTTTTCGGGTGTTGTAACAACCTAAATTATGGACTCAGTAAAAAAAATTGGGTGAAACTTGACCCCAAATGGGGTAGAATGCCACCAACCGCACTTTTTTATCTCAACCCGTTGCTGAGATATGATTTTTTAAATTTTTTTTCGACAAAAACACGTTTTAGACCATAAAAACCTCATTTTCTCCACTATCGGTACACTCTTTTCAATTTTTGACCACATATCTGAAATCAGCGTTAAATTTCGTATAAGAATATTGTTCTCTGGATCTTCAGAAGTTCAATCCTTAAACCATAATCCTTGTTCAAACGTGAGAAAATTATAAAAACCAAGTTTTCCCAAAATCTTTTCCAATAAATAATCTTGAGACTTATTAAACCTCACAAATTTATTCTTCATTTAAAGAGCTTTCAATTGATGGAGTCGCTTTTGAAATTTCCTTTCAAATTGGTGCAGTTATTTAACCTGGAAGATGAAAAAACGTGTTACCTTTTGGTTGTTTTTTTTCTTGATGGACGGGCTGGGATGAAAAAACAAATAAAAACTTGGCAACGGAAAAAACGCAATTGCAAATGAAAATTACTCCTGGCTAAAGAGAAAACAAATTTACTTTTACATTTACATTATTGCTTCAAATGCAACTCACAATTTTGTGTTTTCGAAGTGGCTCCCTCGACTGCGGATGCACGCTCTTGCCCTTTTTCGAAACGACCCCACCGTCACAGAGTGAATGGACGAACTAACTAATTTTCTTCAGTCAAAACAATTTCCAACGCGTTGATGAGAGACAACTATTCAATGAGATTAGGAAGACTTAGTCGTTTTTGACAGTAGCCGTGTTTTTATTTGTTTTCTCATCCCAGCCCGTCCATCAAGAAAAAAACAACCAAAAGGTAACACGTTTTTTCATCTTCCAGGTTAAATAACTGCACCAATTTGAAAGGAAATTTCAAAAGCGACTCCATCGTTTGAAAGCTCTTTAAATGAAGAATAAATTTGTGAGGTTTAATAAGTCTCAAGATTATTTATTGGGAGACAGTACAGCTTCGAAGATTTTCGGGAAACTTGGTTTTTATAATTTTCTCACGTTTGAACAAGGATTATGCTTTAAAGATTGAACTTTTGAAGATACAGAGAACAATATTCTTATACGAAATTTAACGCTGATTTCAGATATGTGGTCAAAAATTGAAAAAAGTGTATCGATAGTGGATAAAATGAGGTTTTCATGGTCTAAAACGTGTTTTTGTCAAAAAAAAAAAACTTTAAAAAATCATATCTCGGCAACGGGTTGAGATAAAAAAGTGCGGTTGGTGGCATTCTACCCCATTTGGGGTCTAGTTTCACCCATTTTTTTAACTGAGCCCATAATTTAGGCAGTTACAACACCCGAAAACAGAATGATTGACTTGCGTCTTGTACGAGTAAACGATCAGCCCGGATTTCCCGGGGGGTCAATTTCTACTCGTACAAGGTTCCAGAACACCGCCTTGTAGTCAGTTTTCGTCGGCATTTCAGACGGCCTTGAATCAGTCAGCGGACCACCGTGGCCATCATCAGTAACAAACAATAACGTAAAATCGATTCAAAATTGTAACCCTTTATTTTTCGTGGAAATAGACAACGTTTTTCACAAACTTCCGTTTTGAAATGGGTTTCCACAACTTCGTCGCGAGTGATTTAGTTCGTGTTAGGGCAGGAGTATATGTCATATGCATTCTAAATGATCCCACAAGAGTTAAGAGTCGCTTATCTCCACATGGTCCATCCGATTTGGAAGATTTCAATGTTGTTTTGAACAGTATAGGTAAATTCATTATTTTTCAAATCAAGACATATTTAACTTGGGAAAAATTGATGAAAGCGGTGCTAAGAGACTGAAAAGCATCACACCATTTTCTAAATGTAGATAACTTCACCCAGATATCTAGTTAAAATTAGGACTGTGCCCAAATGGTTAATTAAACATGAATAATAATAACTCGGGTATTAAATGGTTAGGTAATCATTTATGTCTCTCAACTTACTAAGACAGAAAGACAAGAGTACCAACGGAAAACTGAAGTTTGTCAAGTGAATATTAGTCATTAGAGGAAATTAGAAATCAGTATATGACATTGTAGAAATTTAAAGTCTATCTCAGCTTTCAAATCAGTTATAGATGTCTAAATGGAATTTTTTTTTTTTTTTTTTTTTTTTTTTTTCATGCAATTATTGGATTATAATAGAATATGTTTGCTCTTCCCATGGTTCTTTTCGCGCATATGTGAAAAGACCGAGAAACCAACTGCATGCGCCAATTTTTGCGTTAATGGGAAAACTACATGTGTAAGGGATGAGGGCCTTTTTTCACGTATACAAGAGGCCATTGTTGTATGTAGTAAGCATAACATTAAGCAAAGGTATAACCTCAGTTTAAGAGTACTGGTTCTCCCTCTGACCTGCCGTGTAACAACTTTACCAATTTCCACAATTTGTTGAGGAAAGTAAAAACCTATGATAAATACGTTCTATTAAATCAAATTTTACTTCGTTTGACAGCCAGATATCCACAGTTACCTTCTTGGGAGTGAACACAGTTGGCAATAATTTTACGATTTTTAGATTGCAGTAGTGTAGCTACTTGCGTAGCTGTATTCTTCTTAGGCATTTGCATGTACTTTTTGAATTAAAAAGTTAAATATGCCAACTTGAAATGATTTGGACAACAAGCAAGTTTCTATTTATTTATATAATACGTTTGTATAAAAATCCGTCAGTTCAATACTAAATTGAGTACCTAGGTTGGTTCTTTGTACTACCTACACTGATTTTGAAATTAAGATTTGATAAAGTAGGAGAGGCCCTCAAAACAAACTATTTCACAAAGCCTGATTAAGTAAACTGGGGGTAGATAGATGAAAAACTGAGTGACACAATATACCAAAAATAATTACAACGGCACCCTGTGTTCCCAAGCGGTCACCCATCCAAGTACTAACCAAGCCTGACGTTGATTAACTTCAGTGATCAGAATCTATGTATTCAAAAAGAGGAATGGTCGTTAGCGTACGCTTTTGCTAGGAGGATGATATCTTTACCTAGGTCTGTTATAACAATTTACTCGAACTTAGCTTATTCCATGCCTATGTAGGTAGCCGATAAAGTAGATAACAAAAAGAATTCTAACTTCTTCCACTCAACTTGAATACAAGAGAATCGTTGGTGTTGAAAAACTAAAGGGACATTAGCATAACATTAGTGTTTGCTTATACGTGTAAACGTGCAGAAAATACAAGAGCTAGCATCTGTAGTTACTTGCTCTAGATGCTGCTGTCCATACTAACGGGGAAAAATCGTACAGGAAGAACAAATACTCTAATGTAGTTGAATAAATTGTCAGGTATTTAAAGCATGGAATCGTAAACAACAAAGCAAAGACCAAAAATAAGAATTTGTTAGTCCACACTGGTAGGGACCTATACCCCACACTGCTACTTACTTCAAAAAACTCTTTGGCAAGCTCTGCCAATTCACTTGGTGAAAGGTGATTCAAATCATCTTGGTGCATATGCACAACAGACGCACCACCATTAGGATACGTATCGATCCGCATGTATTTTCCATATTTGAGATCATCAAGCCCATTGGATGCAGGGACACATCTATTTACAGTAGTAACGAATTTCTCATTCGTGAGTTTAGGAATAGTCCTATCCCTTCTACACTGAACTCCAATGTGAGCCTTCTTGATTTTTTGGCGAGCATGACATCTTGAACAACCATGTCTTCTGTCGGAAGAATGTTCATGTTTTCTACTAGAGCTACTTTCATGCCTTCTGCTAGAAGAATGCTCATGCTTTCTATCACTGTCCCGTTTCTTGTCAGACCCATGGGAAGAGCTGTGCTTTCCATGAGAAGAGCTGTGATGCCTGCTTGATGAATGAGAAGAATGTCTGTTGTAATCGCGGTTCCTATGGCTGGACTCATCATGATGGCTTCTGGATGAGTAACGTTTAGAGTCTCTATCAGATGAGCTGTAACTCTTGGGCTTCTTCTTTGATGGACCATCACTCTTAACAGTTTTTACATTAGTATCAGAGCTGCAGTCCACAGTAGAACCAACTAGTGACTCTGCACCATTATCACAAATGGTAGCAACTTTTTCAGTTTTTACCACAGGAGAATTGGTAGAATTTGAATGGGTAGAGCTGTCAGCCACAGGATTCGTTCCATCTTCAGATCCTTCAATGAACGGTAGATCAGGAAGAGTACTGTCAACGGCAGTATCTTGCTCATCTTTTATCTCCAATTTAACGTTGTTGTCGAGTTTTAGCTCTCCCATATTCTGTAAAATACAAAACAAAAATTGTGTTCATTCATAAATCACCATTAAGCTACTAAAATCCATTTAAATATTATCCTAAAATATCACACTAGTGAGTCCAACCATGAAAATTCACAACTGAAAAGGTAGGGTTTCACGAATGGTATGGTACCAACAACAGCCATGAGTTGGTACAATAATAACATCATTAAACAAGTAGTATGCACTATTCAACTACAGCTGCAATATTAGAGCAATTTTATGCACTAACATTTGGCGAGGAGTTCTAAGAATACCTGTCTTGTAACATGTATTTAGTTGATACAGTATTAGTCATTGTACTACAACGAAGTTGCTATAATGCAAAATCATTGTTCAACTCAAATAGCAGAAATTTCCGACACTCTTTAGGGATGGGTTTTTGGATTCGAATCTTGTTGATAACATGGGAGCCACACTAAGGCTTTTTGCGGATTAGATCAATTCGTTTCAAGTGATAAGCTCTTGAGGTGAGAAATTTCAATACATAAATCCCCAGCTATTGATTTCGAGGTCGACATCTCAAGATCTCGTTCAAGGTGCTTGGAACGAAACTGATCATAGATATTAATTTCAACCAATGAAGATCAGATTTAAAGTAACAGACAGCTCATTAAATCTGTAACGTATACAAATCGATTGAATGTCACAAAACAGCTACCTACTATGTTATGTTTAAACACGTTCCGAGCGGAATGGATCGATCGATCCAGGCGCCCTCGTTCGATTCACCCGGAGTGGATCGATAGATCCAGCTACAGAGAGCACATAGGCTCCTACGTTCTGCCTTCTGACGAGATTACCACGCATTCTGTTGGCTGTGGAGTTTAACACACTTATTGTAGATGATCAGGCCTCGGAAAGAATGCATTCCGTTTCGTTCCCCATTGATATCAAGGTCCCCGTTCAGTAACATTTTCGCGCCCTTTCATTTCACGCCTTTTTCATTCATTAGCTATGTTTTAAAGTAGTGATGGATTATTTCCGTCGACAGCAAAAGGATTCCCAGGTAAAAGGAAAAGTGGCAAGGCAGATGAGATGTAGGCAGTGCCAAATAGAGACTACTATTGTAAAAAAAAAACGTGCTGGTACTGTCCTGCATGTCCCGAGCAACCAGGTCTGTGCCACGAACCATGTTTTGAAAAGTGGCACAAGAATGTATTTGTAGACGAAGATACCGAGATGTGAATACCTATTCCATCATCCGACAACATCTTTCTCTTAGTTTAGTAGTACTATATTGTCAATTTTTTATTCAAATTTATAAACATGGACCTGTATGTTTCATACCTACCTAATTATACAATATGTTTTATATCAAAATGAGTTATATTTTATCGTTCCTTGAAATATATATTTATAAAAATCACTCATAGGGACCGTTTTCAGTTTTATGTTAAAATTATAATTTCCTAATAGTATAATAATAAAAATAATAAATTCTGTATAGATTCATCTGCCTACAAACATTGCGGTTCTGTTTAGAAATATATAATAATCCTAGGTTTGTTATATGGGGACATCATTCGGACGACTAGGAGGGACAAAAAATGAAACATTAGGGATAAAAAATGGGAAAACGTGTATTGTTCTTACCGGGATTTCAACCCGAGGCCTCAGCATTGCGGGTTGCATAACAGCGGTACGTTACTGCCAATCTGGATCGATCGATCTAACTTCTAAAACTCCGCAATATTAATTGAATTTCGGTTCCGCATCGTTGTTTTCGTCAATTGCTAGTCATAATAAGCAGGTATCAACAATCATCTCAAAAAACAGGTCCCGTCACAAGGAGTTTCTACCAAAATCGGCGCCGCTCGGAACGTGTTAATGAGCCAACAAAAATAGTAAGCAAAAACTGACGAATGTTTTTTGACTTGATAAATGATGCATCACAATTGCACAATAATGCACCACCACTTGATATGATGCATCAGAATGTGATTTCTAAAAAAATCATATATTTATTTAATTTCTAAAGCAATTGAAAGTTAAATTACTTGTTCCGAGCTTTGAGATAAAAATGAGAGCAACTTTTAAACACAAAAGTTTTAAATACATTAATAGGAGACTCACTGACTTATATTAGTAGTGAGTAAGTCAGGGACCAGGAAGTCTAGGCACCCGATTTTTCCCGTTCAGTAAACTGTCAAGTGAGGTATATTCCATGCTCCAAGACGGGACACTGGATAATATTTGAACCAGTGAAAAACGTAACTGCTATGAATTTTATCCGTGTTGCTTCAAAAATGGACTAACAACAAGTATTTCCACTAACATTTATTCTATCTCACTGTTTTACTTTACAAACGCCTGAAGTCCTTAGAAAAAATAAGTAGTAGTCCTGTGGCTTGACCATAAGAGCGAGTTTTGTTAATGTTTCCCATCACAGTTATGTTAAATTATTTGAAATTTGAGCACTTTGTAAGCTCAGAAATCGTTGAATATAATATTTTATGGCAACAAGTCTTTATCCAAACAGTATTCAACTGAAGATACTAACAAATTTTTAACTTTTTCCTAATTTTTGCAGATTTACCAATTTTTTAACACAGTAATGAAATTTTAGTACATTTTCAACACAATTTTGAGAAAAGATGTGAATGGTTCAGTTCATAATTCATAAACTCCTTTTGAGTAATAATATTCTGATATAAAAAAGAAAATTTAATGATTTTTAGCAGTTTTTAAAACCACTTTTAGAGATTTTTTTCCAGCACATTTTGCAAAATTTTACCAATTTATAGTGCTCAAATATTGTTTCCCAACGAACTCATATTTTCTTTTTGATTGCTTGATTTTTTTTGGTGAAAGAACCTTTTTTTATCTCAATCCTAAGGAGAGTTATCATTAGGAAAGATACACAATACGTATATTGAAAAAAATATTGGTTCTCATAGTTCAATTTCCAAGAGAAAGAACTCGGTGCCCCGAATTGGGTAAAATTTGCTTTTCAGAGGGCTTTTTCGTTCCTCAAACCTCAATTTTTAAAATAGGTCAGGCAACTATCCGATAGTAAATTTATTGGTTTTCCTAATGGTATCCTCAAATTTGAATTTACACAGAAAATTAAGGGAGTTATGATCGTTTTAGCGACAAAAGGTCGAAAACACGAAAAAATCTTAAAAATTAAATTACTTGAAAACTAAGCGTTTAAAAAAAACTCTAGGAAGAACTTTCGATCAGAAATGAGCTCTAGGATCGATTCCTGCAGTTTGGCAGACCAGTTTTGTGTACACCTACAATAAATACATACATACATACATATATATATATATATATATATATATAGATCTATATATATATATATATATATGAGCAAGCAATAACTCCAGGAATCGTTTCAGAATAACTCAAATCAGATTAACGAAGAAATTTGGGAAAATTTTAATTGTAAAATTTTTGGAGCAATTGGCTAAAGCTTCATTTTCAAGGTTTAATCTTTTTCATTTTATTAATTAATTTTTAATTAATAAAACCATTTAAATTAATATGGTTTCATTCTCTAATGCTTAATCTCCGTGTAAAAATCCTTTGTTTGAATCTGGACTTAATAGCACAAAACAAAACAAATAAATTAAAAATACGCATGTAGGAATAGAAGCCTCTTCGGTACTACCAAATTTGTTCAATCCATAGTAATAGCTTGTCCATATGTTACATTAATCCATTCAACGTGCATAAACTTTTCTATCGCCATTCCCTCGCCTACACATTGAAAAAAAAAAAAAAAAAAAAAAAAAATCCACCAAAACCTCTCAGTTGTGTTGATGATTAAAAAAGATTTTTTTCCTCAATTTTTTGGGCAAAATTGAGTAGTGAGGTAGGTACTTCCCTGAGACACTTCCCATAACCGCAGTTGACAAAGGGGGGTAGCCAAGGGAGGAGAATATTAGGAGAGGGGCCCCTGAGAGTGTCTCGGGGGGGGGGGGGGGGGGCTGGTAAAAACACATTTTTCCGTTGAACGAGTTAATTCACGAACAAAAATTTCCATGGTTTTAGAAGTTAGAAACCATCAGTACTCATGTGTAGAACTAACACGGAACCTTAAAGTAATTTTATTTTGTCGAGGTTCCTCCAACAGGTGAGATGTCATTAAGGAAATCGAAAGCCCACATGAAAACAAACGTATAAACTTGAACTATTTGGAACTTATTTCCTCTACTATCTAAACTGAACAACACTAGCTAAGTTCCAGATATGTTCTTGTGTTTTATCGTCCACAATGACACAGTTCCAAATGTTTTAGGTCTGTTACAATACTTCCCCATCTTACAAACTACAGAAATTCTGCTACTACGTATTTCTAGTCTGAAAATTGTGGAAACAGGGATGGTAAAGGAAACTTGAGAGGAACTACTACTACCTGATTAAACTATTCACCAATTTTCTCATTAAATAACTCACCTCAGAAAGAGCATGTGTATTTTCAGTGGCCCTTACATTTGTCAATATTGACATTGACATCAAATCAAAATTCAAGATTCACGAATATTTTCTTCTCCCCATTAACACCTCTTGAAAATTATTGGTTCAGGAACGTAGCCACAAATGATACCCTCCAAATAGGTATAATTCTTAGATTCCAGTTTGATATGGAAAACCCTAGGGAAAGAAAAAAACACCAATATTTTTAATAGAATTACACTAGCTCTAGATGAGAACAGTGACTGCTGGCTTACCTCAAACAGTTTGACAAGCAACAGAGGTTCGGAATTGAGTGAGAATGTGAGATGAAGATAACATATGACGCAACTAACCGAGGAGTATGAACTAAATCTCCTGGGAGTATAAATTATTTGAGCCCAACACTTCCTCAATGAAGAGTACAGGCTCAAGGGTGAGGGTGATGTAAGATCTTATATTGGCAACTTATCTTATTAACTTCTTATGATATGAAAATGCTCTTGTCAAACTGTTTTGCGAAGAAAGGCATGTTCAAGCTATGTATAAATAAATAAAAACATGGAAGAGAACCTGCTAACAATCTATTTCTAGAGGTATCATATCTAAATACTTGGAGCAGCTCCACGTTAACGCTCCTCTCGCATCCAATGGACCCTGCACTCCACTAGGTTGGAAGTTCCTTCAATTTCAACCTATCTTCCTTGAAACCTAGGGTACATACTAGTCAAGAGTGTCAATTGACACTTGGACAAGTTGAATACGCAGCTGGATTCTCAACAGTGGTGACCCTCGACATTCTTTCTTTCCTACCTACCCTTCAATTGAAGACCATCTCCATTTCTTCAATGCTTCTGACGCCGCATAGAGTCCCAACCAACCTGGTCACAACGCTCTACCTCACTCGAACTTTGCTCCTTCAACCACAAACAATTTCCCTACATGCTAACATGATTCAATGGATGACGACAACCCCGATGCTTCAGGTCTGCCGCCTGCCCTGCCAACACTATCACTACAACAATTAGCCGCTGCAGCCTCCATCTTTGTGCAAATTACTCTACCCCCATTGTACAGGAATGACCCTCGACTATGTCTCATGCAACTAGATAGTGCCTTTCTGAATGCAAAGATCAACAAGCAGCGGGCAAAATTCAATAAGACCCTGTCTTATTCCCCGCATGAGGTGGCTTTGCAAATGGCAGACCTGGCACATAAGAATTTACCCAATCCGTACTTAGCGCTCAAAGATCAATTAAATGAGTTGTAAAAAGCCTTCTAGCCATGGGCGCCTAGTGGGAATTGTGAACCCTCACCAACTGAAAGACCTTCATCACCTTTTCCAGCTTCTCAGGAAACTTTCACTTTCTGAAAAATATGTTCTGGTTCTGGGCTCTTCCAAATTACCCTTGCCTCCTGTATGTATCATTATATGGACCACGTTGCCCAAATGGCTGATCTCATATACAGCCAAAAGGCCTTCTTGGCACTCCCCCCACTCACAAACGTCTGACTACTTCCGGTCCTCGATGTTCACCGAGCAAGATTTGTTGGTTCCACACAAAGTTTGGGAGACTTGCCCATAAATGCTCATCCCCTAGCAGTTTCAGGGAAGGATTTGTTTCAGGAGAACTACTATGGGGTCAGCAGGGATTGCCCGTATCTCTAACAGACTAATTCATACGTTGCCATAGCTCGTAACTTCCATTTCCCATAAACACAGGAGCCTCCATATCAATCCTCCCAAACCTGATCATCAAGCAACTTGCAAAATCGATGAACCAGTTCTTATATGCAACAAATGGCCCCCGGATAACGAGCTGTGAGAGTTACAATCTACAGTCTACCTCAATAGAGATAAATATGAGTGGACTTTCACAGTGTCCGATGTTAAGAAACCAATCATTGGTACCGATGTTCTCCCTCACTTTGGTCTCCACATTGATCTCAAAACTTGCAGACCTAACAGCCCCGTCAATTTCACCCTGATTGTGGGATTTATCGAAGCCACCCCCACAGAATTTTCTACAGATCCAACTCTTCTGAAATTTTCGAAACTCCTGCATCGCATCAATCTATAGTATTTCATTGTGTCGAGATTAAACGACCCTTAGAGTGTACAAAAGCGAGGAGGCTAACCCCCCCCCCCCCCCCCTACAAGCAAGCAAAACACCATTTAGACACCCTCCTTGAAGAAGGTGTCATCCGTTTCACATCACACCAAAACTGGATGGTGCCATTATATGAGCTTGAAGGGATTAACACACACTAAATGCTCGCACAAGAAGGAGAGTCCAAATAAAAACTCGTATTTTTTAGATTTAAAAAATTGGTATTCCGATGTCTCATTATACAATAGTAATAATAATAATTTTGGGCTGCGGGGGTGCGGTCGTCGGTGGTAGGTGAATTGAGAATATGGGTCGGGGGAGAGGGTGGTTACAAGGTCCACAAGGATGGCTTGGTTTTAACAGGGAGTCTGTGGAGTCGATGAGTTTAGGAAACACTGGTCTCGATGACGTACTAATTGTCTCTACACCACTGGAAGAGCACTCCAAACAAGTACAACAAAAGTTGAATATTTTTAAAGAAGAAGGGTTGCAAATCAACCACGAGAAAGCACGTGTTCAACCAGGGGAGCAGTTACATATCTAGGCATACAGTTTCAACAGAGGGGATAACACTGGTCCCATCTTAAGTCCATTTGCTATCCATGTTTCCTAAGCCTCGAACGGTTGAGGCCCTTCAAAGATTCCTAGGTATGTTCAATTTTAATAGACGTAACATACCCCAGACTCACCACCAACATTCGTTGATTACAGCCATTTTGCAACCTATCAAGAAACTCATGAGAAACCGGCCCCAAACTCGCAATTTCTTAAGGGGTAATTTTTCACGAAAATCCTCGATTCATAGACAAAACCTTGCTTCTCAACTTACAAACATACTTTTCTCTCCTAATTAGCAAAGTAAAAATAAAACTGACAAGACCGTTCAAAAGCTGACAGTTTGAGGATGTTTTTCCTGAAGACGGCATCGACTTTCCACACCAGAAAATAGGTGAAAATGTCGTGAGGACTTTGACATGAAACAATAAAAATTAACAAGTTTGAAGTTTGAACTACACAAAAAATTACTAGATAGGGGTTTGAAAAAATGTTTGGTCGCCTATATGATAGGATATTCAACGCTCTTTCTAACAGTATCCTCAATGTTTACTTTATTCAGCAATTAAGGAAGTTATGGTCATTTTAGTGAGGCAAGGTAGAACACACACAAAAATCTTAAAAAATTAATAACTCAAAAACAGAAAGTTTTTAAAAAAATCTCTACGAGGAAATTGAATCAGAAATGAGCTCTAAAATCGACCCCTGAAGTTTACACGCATCTTTCTCGGACACCCTGTAAGAATTTCACTTATCACAGTATTGTTATAACTAGAGTTTGAAGTTCCTTTAAGCATAGGTTTTGTTATATGAAGAGGAATATATATTTAAAAAAAAAAAAAAAAAAAAAAAGAGGCAAATGTATAGCACTATAGAGGGTGGCAGGGGATCAGTGACGAACAATTTTTTCTGTTAATCTGCATCAAAAATGTAGTAAAATCCCACCAACCGCATATTTTTATCTCAATCCGTACTCGAGATATGATTTTTTAAAGTTTTTTTCAAGAATACCGTTTTTTTTTTTTTTTCATTTTAAAACTCAAATTTTTCCACTTTGCCTCATTTAATTTTACTTTCGACCTCATTTTCAGTATCAGCATTAAATTTCCTATAACAATAATGTACTTGGGTATTTAAAAAGTACCATTCGAAGACCCTAACATCAGCTCAAACATTGACGATTTTGAATGAATATTTCTGGAAATCTTTAAAACTTGACTACTCTTCCAAAAACAATCTTGAAAACTGGCAAATCTCATGAAAACTGCTTCATCTAATACTATTTCCAACGGTATAGTAAATTTTCCTTGTAACAGTCAGCTAGTGACTTATTACAAATAAATTAATTGAATTGATAATAAATTTTACTTTTATGTTGTTATTTGGGGGAGAATATTATGTTTTAATGTTAAAAAATGTGGATTTTTCAATGAAATTGCTGGTTTTCTCGAAAGATGGCCCTCCATGAACCTACAAGTATGGGGTCGGTTTCTATGAGCGGTGTGAATAAAAACGAGTAGGACAAGTAAATACTTGAACATATTAAAATGACAAGTAAACGCCAAAATTGAAGTGAATAAAACAAGTATTTACTCTTACTCGCGAGTAAATACTTGAGAGGCTAGTAAAACCCTGAAAAATGTCAATTTTGGTGTGAATAAACGCAAGTAAATACTTCTGTAGCAAGTAAATACTCGTCCATTCGCAAGTCAACCCGACCCCAGACTTGCAGTCGTACTTGTACACGAAAGATGGCTGCATTTATGAACCTGCGTGGTGTGAAACGTTATAGAGACCGGCGTGATATAAGTCCCGATCTATCCAAGGGACTATTACGGTTTGAGAGCGAAAACGTAGATTTTCTCACTTCGCACTTTCTTGATGAAAATACTGATGCAAGGGGTGGAGGATTAACTGCACGGAAAAAGATGGAAATTTTTCTGAGATACGTTAGTGATCCAGGATTCCAAAGTGGTGTTGCCAACGACATGGGGGTTGAAAGAAGTACCGTCAGCAGAACATTTTCAAGTGTATTGGATAAAATAGTGTCGAAGTCTGAAGATTGGATTAAATTTCCACGCACTATTGAAGATATGGATCAGGCCAAGGCAGATTGGGCTTCAAAATTTCGCATTCCGACTGTCATTGGTGCTATAGATTGCACTCACGTGCATATTATGAAACCTTCGGAATTCGGCGATGAGTATGCGCTACAAGTATTTACTTGCCTTTCTTGTGAATTCAGTTGTCTCGCGAGTAAATACTTGCTATAAACTCGACGCGTTATTCACATCGGTTTACTTGGAGTTTAAATACTCGTTACAATTTACTTGTAAGTAAATACTCGTCGTACTCGTTTTTATTCACACCGGTCTATGTATTTTTTCACGCTGTATCGAATGGTAACATTTGTAGATCTCTCCAACTCCGTTATAACCGAGTTTTACACTTAAACTCGCAAATTTTTAGTTTGTTTGTTACGCTTAAATGTATGTGTGTTATGGGGTAAAACTAGTTAATCAAAGTGTAAAACTCGATTATAACGTAGTTGGAGAGATCTGCAAGATCGATCCAGCGAGAAAAAATACATAGAAACCGACCCCATACTCGTAGGTTAAACGCCTTCAATAAACAGGTAATAACTTGTTACTGCACTACATACTTGTCTACTCTTTTATTTTCTCCAACCACTGGACCACATTTCTAGTGTGGAGAACTCGTACAACTTTCTAGAGCCGAGAGAGCACTAATACAAATGACCGGAACAAGTTGCCCTTTTCCATGCAGTCTGTTATGGCAATACCAAGTAAGAAATAGCACTGGGTCTATAACAGTTAATACTTTTTTTTGCTTTATGCGATTCGGGGAATCCATGCTGGGAAATGATGGTACTTTCAAATAATTTAATGACTCAATAAACTCGCAACTGCTTGGAACATGGCTCTGGTTGAGTAAAATGGTATATCAAAGGCGAGACTCTTCGAATAATCCACCAAGCAGTGAGATTTTGTTTGGATATTGGTTATCAGTTATCACCAATTCCTGGGATGTCATGCACAGGCAAACACCTGGGCCATCAAAGATCTAAAAGAGTTATGGAGAAAACAGGACAGCAGGTATGGACAATCTAGGATGTGCATTTCTGGCTACGATAAGAGTCGCTCAGACTGGATTATAACACAGCCTAGAACGCAAATGAAGAAAATAATTGGGGTCCTCACAGGGGCATTTTAGCTTTAAGAGGACCCTTTTTATTATGTCCAAGGCACCTTCTCCGCTCTGCGAATGTGGAAACGAAGAGGATACAGCTGAACACTTTCTTTGTGATAGATTCTGGAGATCTAGGCAAGAGGCCCTAGGACATTATACAATCGAAAGGGCCTCACTCAGAGACCTAGATTGGAAAAAGTAGGGACATAGTGCAGCCGTAGAATCCCCAAATCAAAAGGGGCCCTTTTTGGGGAAATATAAGCCATTAGGCCTGGGATTTCTTTCTACGGAAGCCCTATGCAGTCAGTCAGTCAGTCATGTCATGCTTGTTTTTGAGGGTTTCTTTACTTTACGAGCATATATGATCATTTTTATGAGGATATGGAGAACTTTGATGGTCGTATACGCTACCACCTCTAAACAAAATCCTCAATCGATTCATTTAGAATAAATTTGAGTAATAGGTATTTGAACTATATAATGAACTGGCACGAAACAGGCAGCCAAAATAATATGAATCAGCCACTGCAGTTAACCAACATCCAAATAGGGGTAACGAGTCACCGACCAAACAGACTCCTCTTATCAGCAATCTCTAGAGTCAATAGATGAGAATCACAAAAACTCAATACAATGGAAATGAAAACGATAAAGGTATCCTCTACGGCGAAACGGTCAACATTTTGCGACCACCAGTTTTCAATGCAACTTTACTAGGTACCTAATCCTGCAGCTCAAAAGTCAAGCGTCTGATAGTACCATTCCGGTACCACCGAGATATTCAACTAGGTACATCGCATTCAACGAATGTATGTATCGAGATCTCGAATGTTAATTTAAAACCAAATTAATTAAGAAGATAAGTCGTTTTAGTACTATTTGGCTCAGTCGCAAGTTGTGGTGTTAGTAAATAATGCTTACCTTCCTCATAACCCATCAACAGAAAACTTTGTAGCCGTGAAGTTCGATAGAGGAGGCAATCACGACCACACGTTTCACGATAATAATGATTGTCGATAAATATTTTCAGTCACAATCGTAGCACTTAACGACCGAATTTAACATTCAACAGTATTAATCAGAATTCCGTAGAAAACAAACCTCAATACAGCTGCAAACATCTACCGTCCATCACCATTTGATTACACAAAACTTCGCAGTTGAGAATCCATGAGATTCGCCAAAATGACTGATGGAAGCACTAGCGCGATTGAGGACGGTGAAAAAAGGTACTAAAATGTTCCTTCCCGTTTTGGTTCAACGCAGCCTCTCTCAATATGGCGGCTATTTCACTGATCCCTCCCTCGATCCTGACTTGAACCGAGTAACCCAATCATCCTGTAATGGGGAGCTTTAAACTGTAGGACTTTCACAGTTTTGCCTCAGATTCGGATTTAGCAAATTTGAAAACCCACAACTACCAATTTTCAGCTCAAAATACCGTTTAGTTTGGAGAATAAAAGGGTACCGTCAACCGTCAAGGCCCCTAAGTTCAGACAGTTTTTGATGTTTTTTGCATTTTTCGTATAGAAAGGTTGCATTTAAAATACTGAGAAAATTAATGTAAATTCTCTCACATCTCATCTTTTAGAATCCGTCATAACCGGTTTTCTAATCCTTCTAATTTTCTGTTTTTCTTATTCAAATACTGTCCAAAATTAGGGCCCAAGTCCCCTAATTTCGGACACACATGTTTTTTTCCCTTTTAAAGCGAACTTTACTGGTGTAGATGGTCACTGTGGTGAACTCACCACATATCACCGGCCCTTTTCAGGGCCACCAATATTGAGTTCACACATAAAACAAGGTAATTAAGACGTCGGACTACCTCACAACGAAACAAGATAACTCGAAGAAATATCTAAATTACATAACCGCCGAGTCGATAAACACGTCAGAAGGTAAGAAGTGCCAAGCTAAACGCTCACTGCACGAGCGAGGCTAGGCAAGCCGATGATCTGACAAACGAAAACTACCTTAAAACAAACGACATTGAAACAATAGTCAAGGGCAAAGCGAGCCAAACGCGCTCTACCAAGAAGGGGGAGAAAAAGATGTTTCATCCCCGGGACACCTCAAGCGCACTCGATCAAATCGGAACAGCCAATCAGACGCAGCATCTGGCTCCCCGAGGAGTATAAATATAGCAGCTCCAGCCCCAAAAATGTATACCGATCTCTACCTCTGCTCTTGAAGCTACCTTCTGACTCATGACGAACCTCTGCCTTCCAGCCTACTGCGATTGAAACTCCATTGGGATTGATTGAGGACAAGGCTCCCAAGCTTAGTTGAAAACGAGATTCACAACACGAGATCACTCCGCCTTCCAGATTACCAGAACTCAGAGTATATTGAGCTCTACGCTTAGTATTGCTCTCACTCTAGTCTCGTATAAAGCCGAGACGCTAAACAACATTCCTACACAGACGACGCTGTTTAGTTCCAGAAAGTCTTGCCACCCGGGTTCGTAGATTTATTTACGAACCGCCCGCTGGGACAAGCCGGACGATGTTAAGAAAGCCCGCAGCGGCCGATCGTCCGAATTCGGCGGACCTACTGTATGGGACGGGCTTCGCTCGTTCGATAAGTAGTTGACCCCAGGAGGACCCTTCAAATTTATTCGAAAGCGAGTCCCCGAATTTAGTTCTTTTCAGAACTAAACAAACTCTTCCAAATGGAGCGAACACCTAGTTCTTGCCTGTTGGAGAGTCTGAATGAAGACGGCACGACAGAAACTCCGGTTTCGCGGTCTGCTGATCCTTCTAAGCCCAGTGTCAGATAGGCCGTTGCCGACGGACAAGGTCACCCCGTTCCCACAAAGGGAACGGGCGTAGTTCCGGCATTTCCCGTGCCCAGCACCGCCTATGCTAACGAGCAGAATCCGGCCTCCTTTGCCGACCAAAAGCCGCGTGATTCACACACCGAGCCCGCGACAGATACTGTCCCAACTCACCTTCTTGAAACACAGAAGGATCAAGCATATTCTGCAGCACAATCGTACACATCTCCAGCAGATGTAAGCTACACGGCCCAGCAATATCAAACCTCTACAAAAAGGGTACCTTGTGAGTTTAATTCACAAAAGGAGATACGCCTGCCCTTTGCGACCGGGTACACACACGATAGCGGTCTTTTTCATGACTCCCCAGACTAATTCAGTCACAAACCAAAAAGTACTCAGTACCTTCAGACCCCCGTTATGTACGGAAGGGAGAACATTCACCTAAAGCCCGAGAATTTCCATTCTCAAATCGGAGAAACTCCAAAAGATCAGCGTCACACAAACCTATTCGGAGAGACATTACCCCGTGGCTCACACGCACCATATCCTTCCGAACACAGGGATATACGAGATAACAACGGTACTTTTTCGTACCTCTCGCAAGACCTCTTTCAAGGGTCAAGCCAGTACAAACACCATGTCCAACGGGGCTAGAAATATTCCACTGGGAATACCAACTCCCAGTAAGACATACATAAATCCACTACAGTCACTTCGGACACGGGGAAGCTTTTTAAAAAAGTTTTCAATAATTTAAATGGAACCAGGACAGGAAAAAGAGGGGGTAAAGTGTATAAAAAATAGTTTATTAATAGTTGGTTTTTACATTTTTTCAACAGTCTTTTGCCTCGTGAGTCTTAATACTTTATTTAATAAATGAACTTATGACGAGATATTGTTTCAAAGGAAATATTGTGTAAATGGTAACTTTTCAAAAATTGCAACTATATTTAAGGAATAGAAAACGTATTTTAATCGCAATTCTAAGAGCCTAAATTTTCAAACTTACATTTTTGGCTTGATAAAAATGTAAACAATTACCTACTTAATAATAAAATGAGAGATTAAAACAAACAACTGTGGCTTAGTTAATAGTAGATCATAACATTTAAATTTCAAATTGAACTTTTCAAGTTTAATGCGAAATTTTACTGCACTTTCACATTTCACAAAACTGTGGCGAGGTCCGCAAATTTCTTGAATGAGTAGGGCATTCTGGAGGTATTTGAGGTCATATTGGCGGTATTTATTGCGAATTCCTGGAACCTTTCCCATGTCCGAAATTACCAGCACAATGTACCATAATTTATTATAGTGGGGGTACACAAAAAACTATTCAGTCTAGACCTTTCAAACTTGGGCAATACTAAGATAGATAGATTCCCAAACAAACTAATTCATCTACATCCCCCTTAATCACATACTTTCTGACTACCAAAGGAGGTTTTTAGAGGTTTCTAAAATATTAAAGAAAATAAATTGCAATACTTATGATCGTACAGCCACTCAACACAAATAAGTTTTCGAAATTATAATTTAACCTGACTTGCTGAAAGTATACAAACACGAAACTCCTGCTGTCAGATGATCTAGTCACAGTTTGGAGGTGCTAACATCGAATTCGCTGCATTGTGTCGCTGCATTGGGAAAGACTGCATTTGAGTTCTGCGGAGACGCAAGTCTCAAAGTGTAGGGATCCCCCACCGAATAGCCTCGATAGTATCGATTCGGCCTCCCAACACATTAATGCATTCAGATGCAGTGATAGGAGTCGTTTCAGAGCGTTCTTGCGGCCTCCCTCAAAAGCATTCCTAAAGCCCCCCATACACTGTCAGTTTAACTGAAGATAATCGTAAGGCGGCGACCCGAGGTCGCCCACACATTCATCAGTTAATCTGAAGATCGTGGACTGCAGTTCGGGCAGACTGAAGGTGTGTGGGCAAAGGGCCGGCGAGGATCCGATGAGAGATCCGCGACAGGCAAGGACCTGTCAGATCATGATCGCAAATGCCCCACACTATCAGTTGGCCTGCAGGCGCGTGATCCGTCGGCTCTTTTTTTCCCCGTTTTCGTCCGTTTTCCGTGCGATCAATTTTGAGCGTGTTTTCACAAGCCGAAATTGGACTGACGGCGAGGATGGACGGGAAACCTATTTCGGCATTTATTGAGATTTATCGGGCCTATCCGTGTGTATCGAGCCTATTCCCGGTGAAACCAAATAAAGAAGTTTTTGGAAATTTTCTTCACTCATCCTCAAATAATTCATAAGATCCTCGTGGTGAGACTGCCTCAGTTCGCGGAGCAATGACATGTGAGAGCTAGCGTCTCTATCTTGAAGCCACTTTTTCACCCAAATTCTTTTTTCTGGGGGTTCACCAAAAACTGACAGTAAATAAACGGCGCAACGTTTCCTTCGAAGCATGGTGGTGAACTGGCGAACTGAGGTTCGCCTGCAGTCCTGATTCCTGTCCGACAGTCCGCCTGCAGGCCCCGAGCAGATAGTGTGTGCGATGTTCAGGCGATGATCGGCAGTTTAGTGCGGCCGCCTGCAGGCCGTTGACTGGTAGTGTAGGGAGCCCGGCGATATTGGTCGTAAGTTCGTCTGTTGAGGCGACGGCCTGCAGGCGATCCCATAGTGTATGGGGCCCTTTACTGAGTAGCGAAATACTATGATAGTTCGAGATCATGCGTACCACTGGGTACGATCCTGGTCCACCGGGTTCAAATCCAGAGTGGATTGAAGCTTTTTTGCTTTGCACCTACCTACCTCAACCTCCAAAATATATTTTTAAATGTCATTCTACCTGTTTGTCCAACTAGTCTGCATTTTCACTAAGGGATTGACTACTTGATGTTATGTATTTTTGAAATGCGAGCTTGCTAGCATCCAGACCACCAAACATACACGTCATTATGACCTACATGTCCAACTAATCTGAATTTTTGCTAATGAATTGACTGGAACTTTCTCAATTTAGGAGCTCAGACAGCCAGTTGATTTCAAAATGGGCAAATCAATGTGTTGGGAGGCTGAATCGATACTATTTAATGGCAGAAATGAAGAGTAGGGGATTCTTACAAATTGAGCTCCTCAGAGAATCAAGGACACAATGCAGCGAAGAGGCAGTGTTGCCAAATTTAGTTTTCAATTTTCCATAGATCTGTATTCCAAAATCCATATATTGAATAAGTTTTCCGTAAGTTGTTCTTCAAAAATCTGTAGAAAATTTGTTAGGTTTTTCTCTTGCAAAATTCCAGAAATTGTGTAAAAAGTCATTTAGCGTGGTGTTACATATACAAATACACGGTAGGTGGGTACGCACCTATGTTAATCTTTCTAAGAGTGTGTATCTATATTTATTCATGTAAGCATAATTATGACACATAATAACAATTTTTTCTAAGAAAAATGTATAATAAATCAATAAAATATTCATGAAATTGAAATTTAAAGTTCAGGGTTGGTTATTCTAAGGTATAGATAATTAATTATTGTTTTAGTAGCAGAACCTCGTAATTTGGGTGAATGAAGGCATTTTGGCTTGATGACCAAAATTATTATTTCACAACTCAAGTATAATTTCAATAAATTTCCAAATGTCTCAATACTTGGATTTAAAGATATATATACAAACAACATTATAATAAATTCGAAACTGTGCATTCGCACAACCTAAGATTGATCTTTTCTCGATGAAATTTATAGGAAACTATCTATGACCCTGCATAATCCCTGAAAATTGAATACAAATTGAACTAGTATCGTTTTGAATATGACATGGAATTTGTACCTACAGACAGACATGTAATCAAAATAGATCATCAAGCTCTGTAATGCAAAAAGCACGAAGAATTGTTGATTTTTGAGAACTAATATTTTTTCAACTTTCTGCACGATCATAAAGCTTCCTTACCTTAAGTAGTGAGGAAGTAAAAACGAAGAGCAGTGAACCTCAGTGAAGGGGTTAGTGGAAAAAGGAAGAAAGTTTTCCTTTGTTCTATATTCAAAGAAGTACAAAATCATGGATCTGTATGAGAAATGGATCGGCCATCCACCCCACCCCTTTTCTCTTGAGTGATTGCATGCGGGTGTAAAAATTTTGAAGTAAAATTCTAGATTTTAGCATTTAATGATGAAAACTGCTGAGAAATTGCCTTGATCCCACTTTAGTCACTCCATTCAGTGCTTCGTACTCCAACATCAAGATGGAAGATCAATTTTTTTCTAGTTCCATGCACAAAACCCCCAAGGCCCTACAACTGTACGTGGATCTCAGACGCCGCCTAATGCAAATTGAAGAGAGCATTGGCGGACATATTGGGGGCAACTTCACGCGCCCTTTTTGAATTGTAAGGCTAGCTAGTTTGTGAAGTTCGTAGAAAACATATTTTGTATTATCTTGATGAAAACTAGTCTAAAATCATTAAAAACGTCAATTATTATGATGACAAAACAGTTTGCAAATGAATTTTATGCAATATTTTCAACAGAGACAAACTGTGGGAGGTGCTTGTCTTTGGAATATCTAACCAAATATGACGATTTACAAACTTATTTAGGCCACAATTCTCGTCCGATTTTCGTGATTCTTTTTTTGTTCAACTATGAATTTGGTCTAGTTTTGGATCTTATATCAGGAATTTCAAATTTGATTATGAAAAAGGGTGAATGGAGGGGGTAACAGTAAAATATCATCATGTTTTAACTAATATCGTCAGCTTTTGTGATTCTTTTTTGTTCAACTAAGAATTTTGTCTAGTTTTGGAAGGTATATTAGGATTTTCAAATTGCATTATGGAAGAGAAAGAATGGAGGAGGTAATAGTAATAAATCATGTTTTAATTATTCAAGTCAGATTTTCGAGATCATTTTTTAAATTCGATTATACATTCGGTCTAGTTTATAGAAATATGTCAGGAGCTTCTAATTTCATACTGTAAGTTTTATTATTTGAATTTGCTGTCGGTGGAGGGAGTTGATTGGGGGGGGGGGGGGGGGGGGGGGGGGGGGGGGTTCCGAGAAGTCATGATATTTTTGTTTTTTCTCTCATTTCAACTCTCACCAAAATTATATAAAATCCATTCGTAGGGACGTCAGTGCATTACTTACCAATATGATTCATGTAGTTTTGCGTATTGGCGATATTGTACTTTTCATACCGTACCTACTTATAATAGTTAGGGCATAAGTTAGTTAGGTATTTTAAAGTGAAAGATCCTTCCATTATTCAAAAGCAATTATCTCAGAACCATTCTTCCTAAGAAACAGAAGAATCGCTCTGCATTTGAATATTAAGACAATATCTTGTACAAAAGACACAGTTTCACAAAAACCATGGGTTCACCTGGATGGGGCAAGGAATATGATCAGAGGAGCTTAACAATTGAATAAATGAATGGCACTTCATGGCACTTTCTATGTTATTATATTATTTTCATTTTACAAACAATTTCATACAATTCTGACAATACAATGTCAACACAAAATACAATTTCATACCATTCTCTCAATTTCTTGTTTAAACGAAATCTGTTGAAAAAACAAAACAAAATTTAGATTAATTTGAAACTTTGTAGCTCATAATTATTGATAAGTTAGTAAAAAGAAAATTATTATCAACTACATTAGGTACCTACTGAGCTACCACATCAAGAGACCTACTACGGACCAAAATAATCTGAAGGAAATATTGAAAATTTATACTTACTTGTGAAAGGAGAGTGTGCAGTCTTCAGTTTTGCGATTTGTGCCGTTAAATACCGCACACACTTCAACCATTGTGCATTATCAAAGAAATTTCATGAGTAGACAAACTATAATAATTCAATCTTTCATAATAATACAATCTACATTGCACATAAATAAACGATGTTGACCCCAATATGGCCGACTACAGACCATTCAATTTGCAATGCGACACTAGCGCTACGAGTGGGTCTAGTTTACTATTACAATGTCTTTGGGACGACCAAAGTCTCCAAGGTCTCCCCAAAGACATTGTAATAGTAAACTAGACCCACTCGTAGCGCTAGTGTCGCATTGCAAATTGAACGGTCTGTAGTCGGCCATGCTAGATGGATCAGGCGGGAGGCACATGGATGTTAAAGCGCTTTCGTCGGGCGGTGGGAATGAATCTAACACGGAGGGTGAGCGGGCATTACACTTGTGAAGAAAATGGTATTCTTTTGTACCTATTATAATGTTGAAAACATAAATTTAATGATTTCAGCTGTTTAAAAAAAATGATATTTATAGAAATTTTACATATTTGAGTAATTATTTGTACTCAAAAAGTTCTGTTCAATGAATACATGATTTTTTGAAGAATGAACAGATTTTATTTCCTGTCCAATGAGCTTGAGTGGAGCTCTAAGGAACGAGGTAAAGGTATACAAATTTCTACTGCCGTCCGCTGTCCACCCATTCCGACAACATGGCAGCCACCATCATCAACTGTTGTCCCAACAGCCAATATGATTGTGTTCCGTCCTTCGGCTTTCCGCTCATTCCGCTCCATGTGAAACTGGCTTAATGATTCGAAGATTTCAAGAATATATTCCACTTCAAATGCACCTGCGAACCTGGGAATAGTAGATCATGCAAGCATAGTCTTGCAGACAAGTGGCTTCTCGAAAGTTGTCTGTATTCCCACTTCTCATTACTGACTGAATCGAAAGGTGAACCTCATGTATGAGGTGTGACACAATTATTTGGGGAGTTTACGCCTCAGTTTACAGCCAATTGCTGGAGTTGATAACACTATGCATATAAATAGAATTCATCTGCAGGAGAGAAGCCATTTCACCCCATAAAAAAAATCACAGACCAAAAAGTCGATGACAGTCTCAGTATATTCAAATTCTACATGCTGAGCTGAGAATTTGTATATCAAAATATCTAGGGAAAGCCAAGGAAAATTCACACTGGAACATGGAGATGTGAAATGTTCCAGGACAATTTTCTCTGGATTTTAAAAGATGTTTTGTATCGAATGTTTTCCTTATAGGATTTGTATTTCACACACCGAGCCGAGAATTTTGATACTAAATATCCTGGAATATCCCGGGAAAATATGGAAAATTCACCTTGAAAGGATCTGGAGTTTGCAGTTTTCCTAAAAGAGCAGAGCTGTACGAGGAGCTGAAGGGATGCTGGGAGGACGGGTTGGAGGTATGCTTGCGTTGGTGCCCGTTGCACGTGGGACTGAATGGAAACCAGAAGGTCGAAAGGGCATTGGTGGAGGCTGCCTGGGGAGGGGAAATGAACATTGCTGCTACCACAAACCACAAAGACTGCTGGGTGATCCTGAGAAGGAATGAAGAGGAAGACTGGTGACAGGAATATGCGGCCTCAGAGAGGAGGGCCAGGAGACTGAACCAGATGGTTGGGTCTGGACCCACTTGGAGAACCATGGTTTGGGAGCAGAACAGACTGGGACAACTTGACAATAACAGGCACAAACCAATTGCTCTCAGGAAATGGCAATAACTAATAATTTGAATTCCTTATGAAGAAAACAGAGGATCCATTATGCTCCCACTGTGGGAATGAACAAGAAATTTCCTGCGGCACAGCTTTCTGGACTGCGTGTACAGCACAGTGCTGGAAGAGCACATCCTGAGATGGCTGGACGACATGCAGGGGGAATACGGAGGAGGAGAGTGTGAGAGTCTTCAGGACGGAGCTGCTGGAGATGGGCAGGCTGAGAGAGCCCCTGAGACTCATGAAGGACATGAACATTCCAATCTAGACACGGAAGAGAGTGACGACGACCAATAAGAGAAATAACAGCAGAGAACAGCAAGACATAGAAGCACATTTTCACCA
The DNA here is from genome assembly GCA_030762985.1 of Adelphocoris suturalis. Classification (NCBI taxonomy): domain Eukaryota; kingdom Metazoa; phylum Arthropoda; class Insecta; order Hemiptera; family Miridae; genus Adelphocoris; species Adelphocoris suturalis. Next base: position 78,255,091 of record CM061045.1, on the reverse strand, counting down.
CACAAAAGCACCACTCGGTTATGGTAAAAAAAAAATCAGAGAAAGAAGAAGAGGAAGAAGAAGACGTGTTTACAGTCTACCGAACGCGGCGAATACAAAAATTCTGATCAGACCTTTAGATATAGTTTGTGTTGTTGATGGTTAAGTGACTTTACACAGGAAAATGATCAAATAAATTTTAAATTAATATTACTTGGACATTCCTGTTGACATAGAGACTAATTATCGCAGAGGAACTTGTTAATTGATTCATAGATACCATTAGGATTATGATTCGTATGCCGGTTTAGCTAGTGTACTGTTAAAAGTCAGAGCGTATACTTCTTCAAAAATTATCATTATTTTATGAAACCTATTCCAAATTATGACCGATGGTTTTTACGGAGTATACCTGCTGTACTCGTTGAATGAGAAGTTTCGTGGCAAAATTTACATAGGGTATACAGTGAATCCTTCGCGTCGAATATCTCAACACAACAAAGGCAGCAAGTATGGTGGGGCGAAGAGAACAAACAACAAAGGACCATGGTGAGTTTGAAGTGAGAATTTCTTTACGGATGTCGTGTAGATACACAAAAAGAAATATTTCGCAACAACTCTGGAAATCTTATGATCGTATTCAGGGATGTTTAATCTCGTGTTTTCCTTCACCTTGCGAAACGCACAAATTCAGAGGGCGGTGCAGCGGATAATTGAATGAGCAGAAGTAGTTGAAAAGACAAAATCTGATGGGTTGTAAAAAATAAAACAAAACCTCTTAGAATAGATTACCTCTTATATTATATATAAGTGGTAATCTGGTAATGGTAAATCTACTTATATTATATCTATTATTATATATAAGTGGTAATCTAAAGGTTTTGTTTTATTTTTTACAACCCATCAGATTTTGTAAGATGGCTTACCATAGAAGGTCAATTGAAAAACTTAATGAATTAGTTAAAATGACGTTTTTAGGGCTATATGCGCCCCCCTACCACCTCCCGACGGGGGGAAAAACTCTGGAAATCATATGATCGTATTCAGGGATGTTTAATCTCATGTTTTCCTTCGCCTTGCGAAACACAAAAATTCAGAGGGCGGCACAGTGGATGATTGCATGAAAAAAAAGTAGTAGAAATAACGTTTTTTGAAAAATTTGCGCCTCCCTTCACCCTCCCAACGGGGGGTAAAACTATGAAAGTCATATGATCGTATTCAGGGATGTTTAATCTTATGTTTTCTACGACCGTGCAAGACGCACAAATTAAAGGGGTGGCGCAGCAGATGATTGAATGAGCAGAAATAGTTAAAATGACGTATTTGGAGCTATTCGCGCCCCCCTACCCCTTCCCGACGGGGGGCAAAACTCTGGAAATCATATGATCGTATTCAGGGATGTTTATTCTCATGTTTTCCTTCGCCTTGCGAAACACAAATTCAGAGGGCGGCACAGTGGATGATTGCATGAAAAAAAGTAGTAGAAATAACGTTTTTTGAGCTATTTGCGCCTCCCTTCACCCTCCCAACGGGGGGCAAAACTCTGAAAGCCAAATGATCGTATTCAGGGATGTTTAATCTTATATTTTCTACGACCGTGCAAGACGCACAAATTCTGGTGGCGGCGCAGCGGATGATTGAATGAGAAGAAGTAGTTAAAATGACGTTTTTAGGGCTATATGCGCCCCCCTACCCCCTCCCGACGGGAGGCAAAACTCTGGAAATCATATGATCGTATTCTGGGATGTTTAATCTCATGTTTTCCTTCGCCTTCCGAAACACAAAAATTCAGAGGGCGGCACAGTCGATGATTGCATGAAAAAAAGTTGTAGAAATAACGTTTTTTGAAAAATGTGCGCCTCCCTTCAGCCTCCCAACGGGGGGCAAAACTCTGAAAGTCATATGATCGTATTCAGGGATGTTTAATCTTATATTTTCTACGACCGTGCAAGACGCACAAATTCAAGGGGTGGCGCAGCAGATGTTTGAATCAGCAGGAGTAGTTAAAATGACGTTTTTTGAGCTATTTGCACCCCCCCTACCCCTTCCCGACGGGGGTCAAAACTCAGAAAATCATATGATCGTATTCAGGGATGTTTAATCTCATGTTTTCCAGCACCGGGCAGGTCGCAAAAATCCTGGGGGCGGTGCAGCGGACAATTTAATGAGATAGAGAAGTAAATAAAGACGTTTTTTGATATATATCTACCACCCTCCCCTTTCCCCCCTCCCGACGGGGGTGCAAAATCCTGAAAATCATATGATCGTATTCAGGGATGTTTATTTTCATGTTTTCCAGCACCGTGCAAGGCGCACGAATCCTGGGGGCGGTGCAGCGGACGATTGAATGATAAAAGTTCCAGTCATGCAGCATGATCGTATGAGCAAATTTTCGCATTAGGCGGACACATCTTGAGATACAAGTGCCCTCAAATTACATTTTTAAACTATTCCAGGCTTCACGAGCTGATTTGGTTTAAAGAATGTGTGAATGCACTACTTTATCGACTTACATAATCATTTTAGAACGATCTTTGGGGTCTGTTTTTGCGTCAACATCCTTACTTGCTTTGGGTTTAATGGCCTCCCAAAGATCCTCGAGAACCATAACCACTTTAATCGCGAATTTTCAGCTATAATAGTTTACCCCTCTTGATAGTTTTTCCACTTGAGGTACACTTGAATGTGTTGCCTTGCTCATTTTGGCAGAGGTTATTCAGGCAAACTTACATTCCAGTTCTGAAAAGTTTTCTGGTAGTCGGAGCAGGTTTGTTTATGTCTTGAACTATCACTCGCCAACTATAAACGAACTTATCGCTTTCGATCACAATTTTTAAACTTTGAGCGGCATGTTGACTGGGCTCATAACCTACCATAAATACAAGGTGCAATGGATAAATATGGTCACACAAGTGTTTTACTTGAAATTGATTAACAAACTGGAAGAGATCTCATGAACATAGCATTGTTAATAATAATACATGCATGCATGTTCCAAATGAGTTGGTTTAGTTCTGAGGTATAGGTATTGTGCGATGTACATTTAGCGCTGGCCAAAATACTGTGCAAATAAAGTGCTCAAATGAAATGAATGAATAACACCCAAACGAAGAATGGCTTCGCAGTTTTCTGCACTCTTCCTCGTTAGGTCGCTGCACCCCTTAAGCCTTTATTGCCATAGTCCTAGCATATAAATTATTCTGTGCAAGACTAGACTTCTGTGGTCTATGGGCTCCACACCTTGGGAGCATCTCACTGCATCAATCCTGCTCAAACTGACACTCCCGCTTACACGGTGTGCTGCCCTAAAAATGTGGTTTGTCGTGATCGTTGCATCTTCAGATGGAGGTAAAGAATCGCTGGATTATAAGATTTTTGGTGATGGGACGAGTTGATCAGGATAATTGCTTTGAATTACTTGAGCAATCGTTTGACCATTGTAAACTTGTGACATTTTGAATAATTGTTACAGAGCAAATTTTACATGACTGTGACAACTGTTTCCAAGCAAAATTTTGAAAATATTTGTGTACCATAGTGTTCGGAGCCAAAACCAACCCTCCAGTCCCATTTGGAGGTGCTTGAAGTCGGCGCTAATCTTCAGCAAATCGGCATCTTTATTCCGTTCCTGTCTCCCCCTTCTAGCCTCTTCCCATGTACTGGACACACTTTGATTCTGTATGCGATTATGGCCACACCTCTGCTTCCATTGTTCGCCCTTTCTGCTTATATATACATTATAATAAGCTTACAGTTTGCTCGACAAGTGGTATTGATTCTAACGTAGTTTTTGGCTAGAGTATGTGTCTTTTCTACAAGGAACTTGCTGTATCAGCGGGGCTCTCTTGGCCTCTGGTGACATCAAAGATGTGAGTCAGCACAAGCTCCTTATTAGTGGTGAAATATATTGAGGTATATCCTCATTTAAACATTTACCAGATCTGTCACTTTTGATAATTTCGAATTTTTCAAGTACATTCAACATACCTCCCTTCGGACAAAAATGAAGAAATTCTACAAACTGTCTATCTGTCAAATCAAAATTGTAACTATGATTAGATTCCTTAAGATGTTTTGCAAATGTAGACTTACCCTTATTTTCCCTGAAATCCTCCTGATGTTCTTCTATTCTTTCCCTGAATTTCGTACCAGTTTGACCGCAATATTCGTAGCCACAAGAACATTTTAGTTTATAAACCCCACTTTTATCCTGAACATTGATTTTGTCCTTAACGGATCCTAGTAATGCTTTAAGACTATTTTTAGTTCTAAAACCTACTTTGTAACCTCTCGATGATAGAATTTTGCCGATTTTATCCGAAATTTTCCCATAATAAGGTATACTTATCCATTGCTTTTCTTCTAAATTTACATCTTCCCTAGCCAGATTGGAAACTTTACTACCTAATACCTCTTTTTCTGATTCCTTGTACAATTTCAGCGTTCTCCACATGTTTGCTATACTACGTGATCTTGTCGGATAAGTCGGGTAGTTGGTGTATCTGTGTACTTTATCTACCCCGCATATCTGTCAAATTGGTGAACCATGTTCTTATAGTGATACATTTTTTGGGCTCAACACTACTACCGTTCCTTTTTATACAGTCCATTAATGGGGGTACGGAATACCTCCACCAGCTCATAGATTGGAACTTTATAATTTTTAAGCATGGAAATGTACTCAAATTAAAAATTGGGTAAAAATGTGTGGAACTTTTTTCTATTTTATCTTGATTGAACTCTATTTGTCGGTCTCCGCTGTTCACAGGGAAATGGCTATGATCGTCTGTGGTTTTCCAAATGACATATCAGCCCTTAGAGTGAGTAATTTTCCTCAATGTAAACCAATCATAAGTTGTTCTTCTATGAGAGGAAAGTGCAATTAAAGACCACGGCCAAGCAAGCGTCCATGCTTTTTTCTTTTCAATTTTACAGAAAGAGAAAACCTACTCCAGACCTGGTTTTTGGCTCAACTGTAAAACAGCCTGTTTTCCATAACTTGGAGATAATAATAGCAAGTAAAAAAAGAGTGTTTTCTTTTTTTTTCAAATTTCCTCAAACGTTATAATTTAAAAATTCTAATTGCGTACAGTTTAGACAGTCATAGGTCATGTGCTATAGCCTTGCCGGTTTCTCTGAGTAGGTTCAATACACGGTTTGCCCATATACCCTTTAGGCTGTCATTCCAGATTCATTCTTGGCAATTTTTCGTCAGACGTTCATTGTGTAACATAGTATGTGGCTATTTCTTGACGCGTTTATTCATCATCTGGGTCACTGTGATATAGAATCATTTGGGGAGATGGTGCATTAGGATTTTCTAATCGATCGAGAAGACCACGAGGAAAATATTGATACTTAGCTCATTTTTAAAATATTGTATCATAGACGGTTGTTCAGTCATGGTTTTCAATTATATTTCCAAGACTGAACGATTTTGGTAACTAAAATGAAGTGAAATTCAATAGGTACCAATCGTATTTGTATGCTGTTTTATGCATTGTTGATATACACCATTGAATTACTAGAGTCTACCATGAAATATTCTGGAAGCTGAATAATGCAGGATAGTCACAATGATACTCGACTTCATTATAAAAAAAATGTATTGCGTTTTTTAAAACTAAATATAATTATTTTGTTTTGTATTATTTAAAAAAAACTATATCTGATATAGTTGGCTTTTAGCGAAGTTTAGTATAAATCTAACTATCGCAATGGCTCCAAAATTAATAGAAATTTTCGAAAGTTGTCTTCATTGAAATCCGTTTTGAGGCATTCTGAAACAAATCCCAGAGTTTAACGCTTTTTCATATGTTTATTCAATATCAGTGAAGAACCGCAATTAGCAACTTTACAGTTATCAAATCATTAAATCATCAAATTGACAATTTAATTTAAATGAGATCATTGTACGATTAGATCAAGTTCAGTTATGATGGGAAACGCCTTTGGTTGACTATGGACGCTCAAGAATAACCCCTGAAAGTCCTTACCTACCAACGTAACATGGAATCCAAATGGTGAGGTCGCAGCCCTCAATAAACCCCTTCGATGCCTAGGGTGCTCTCTGGGTGTATACACGAGTATGTGTCATTCAAGAAAATAACTCATCAGGATTGAGATAGAACTTGTTCTTGCGCCAAAAAATCAAGTTCTCCAAATTGAAGAATGAGTTCATTGGCTAGCACTTTGAGCACATTAAATTGCTCACATTTCAAAAAATTGCTAAAACGGCTATAAATAGTTGAATTTGTGCTTTTTAGCAGAGTTTTAGTCAAATAAAGTTTATCAACGATGAAATAGAACATTGAACATTTTATGCTCAAAATGATGCTGGAAATGGACTTAAATTTCATAAAAATTTGCTTAAACAATCAAAAACTACAAAAAAGCTAAAAATTCAAAATCCATTTTGAATTCCAGACTCTGATGCCATAAAGAGTGGCAGAACTTTGGATGTTGCCCAGTACGAAGAGGGTGTGGTGTCAAATTTGCGAGAAGTGGCAACACAGCGAAAAACCACTGAGCTTGCAGCCAGTGAGCAGCTTTTGACATCACTACCCAGTAGGCAACAGAGGACCATTCGGAGGACTAGGGAGGCATCACAATGGCTCAGCGTCCTCCCACTTGCAGCAGACAACTTCGACTTGTCGTCTTCTCAATTCCATTGCATAAAGAGTATGACGCTTTTCTCAAGAATGCCTCCCTACGCCTTGCCAACAAATGGTCCAAATCCTACGCTCAAGTGATGATGTGGACGCGAGTGAAAACTCAATTCTCCGTCCATCGAGCGGTGTCCATGAGGCTAAGAGGCCCAAGGAAACAAGTCCGAGGACTAGGACTGGAGGACGGAGCAGCGATTTGGCTCCCACAAGACTAACTCCTCACACATTTACGCTCGCTTGCTCGCACGCCCCCCCCCCCCCCCCCCCAAAAAAAACCCTTTGGCATAAATCAATTTCAATTTTTGGCAAACTTTTGGCATACCAGTTTGAACTTTTGGCAACTCATTTTGAACTTTCGGCAAATCCATTACGTTTCGACAACTACTGGAGTCCTTGTCCACCTTCATTCCTTCTACAATGTTCAATAAAGTGTTTTTTCTCTCTTAATAGAATGATTTTTTTTTTTTTTTTTTTTTTACATAAAAGTGGTAGTTGAAATTTTTTTAGCACTAAAAGTGCTCAAATTTCAAAACAATGTAACATGATACTACAACCTATTTTACGAAAATTTGTTCATACGATCACACTGCATGACTAGCACTTTTTTGCTCAAATGTGACAATATTTTAGAGAGATGAGTAAGGATGGGGGGGGGGGGGGGGGGGTAGTCTTGAGGGTGGCGCCTTCACAGGGAGTTCCCCCAGCCAATGCTTTCTCAGTGTGTCCTTGGGCATTAGCAGTCTGTTGCAATCTTCCATTTTTTCCTTGTTCCATCAAATTTTGATTCATTATATGGTATGATTATCTTTCAAGAAATTATCATTTGAAACTATTCTTAGTGGCACATATAACAGAGATGATGGAGTGGAGTGGTTACCCCTTCCAAGGGTTAAGGCGGTAAAGGTAGGGTTCCGCAGTTCTGCACAGAGTCTGCACCATGTCCTCAGTGACACATGGACAGACATGGTGTGACCATGGGCATGATGTTACTTGCACATGCCATATGCAAATGCCATAGCTGTATGGCATTTTCGCACCCATTGTACTTATTTTCAATCAGCACTGTGTCCACTGAAAATCATACCTATCTAGTTTTCCCCGATAAAAGCTTAGTGTGGGCACTCGACCATGTGTTGGTGTGGGCTTGGTATAGAAATATGGAGCCAGGTCTTTAGCTTGTAACGCCCAGAGAATGAGCTGAAAGTTGAAATGCTCCAGGTATAACCTTGGGGTAGTCGTTTCAAGAAACAGGAAGGGGGAACTATATATATCCATCACATACATTAGGCATTTCTCTGAAGTTTTAGGTTTTATAACAATGACTTCTCTTTTTTAATGGACTCTCCATCGTTCAGTTCCCCTTTTCTTCTAATCTTCTCTTCTCTTTACATGAAAACCTTTTTCAATGGAAACCCCCAGTTACATCTAGGAGTCTGGCCTTCAGGGCCACACTAATGGCTGAATTCTGATCCAGGTTTCCTTAAATTTCTATTCCTGTATTCGTATATTTTGGGGGGATCGATCAAGTTTCCCTTTGCCCAATTATTAAGATTCATTGCTGAAAACAAAAAAGCTAGTACAAAACTTATACATGCATCTGTATTGTTTATATTTAAGAAACTCATGTGGTTGTGTTTGTAAATGGTTTTATTGCAGTTTGAATGGGCTTGGCAAAATCCTCTACAATCGAGAAGACTATGCAGCTTACCTAAGAGAAAGACGAGAGAATCGTTACTGGCTTACCACATTAGACTCTTGGATAGAATGATAAATTCACCTCCTTGGATTCGCCTTCCTTTAAGTTTACATTGCTTGAATAGCAACATTATAGGTAATATTGAGGTGAGTCTTCATCTGCAAAACTTTGAAGTATCTATATAAATTGTTTGTACCTTCAATTCTTCTTGTCACGGTGGTATGACTCTTGTAACCTAATGCCATGCTCAGCCCATCTAGGCCGGATATCTAGAATGGGTTTCAGGGGCTACCCTTGCGTTGTTGATAATAAGGCGTAAATAGAACAGAGGTTAGTTAGACGTGGGGTACCCCTGACCCAGCTGTGAACCGAGGGTTACCTCAGCTGATTGCCGAGGTAAGAAGCTATGTGATTGGCTAGGGTTATTGAAAATCAAGACAAACCCGAAAACAATTGACTGGCGGTTTGAGTGAAGCTAATATTAGTCCCTAGGTACTACCAATCAAACCGCAAGCGTTGCCACCCTCCCAATTAGTTTTCCGGCCCGCCAATTACGAAACATTCATCTGGAGAAGGTAACACTGGTTGCTAACACCAGGGGCAGCTATCTAACCCTGACTAGTGATTCAGTTACGCTTCATAGATAACCTCTGACTCGACTATGTTGTTACAGGATGTTGTTACTTTGAGGATGTTAGTAACAAGTTGTCTTAACTGACCGTGTCATGTAAGGAAACTTGTTTTACATGAAGGTCTTAGCATCTTAGTGACTGAATAAATGTATTTGAGTGCTTTCGTTGATAATGTAATTGGCCAATTTGTTCGTTCTGGCCAAATGGATATTACCCAGACTAAGAGTTCACTGCTGAAGGTTAAGCACTCCTAGACATTTTTGCTCTGGGCATAGCTGCTTATCACACCATTTTGAATCCGTTAAAAGGTATAATATTAGTATGTGTTAGTCATTCCAATTGATAATTTAGGATTTAGGTTAAAAAATCCGTTCTTTTGCCAAATAATCAAGCATAAATAAAAATTATTGCACAGAACTTGTTAATCATAATACATTCCTCAAATTCCAAGAAATGCACTAATAAATCACTGAAAATTACTATAAAACAGTTAAAAATCGTTGAAGTAATACTCTAAGCAGAATATCACTTTCAACAATTTGTTGGAATAACAGAATATTAATTAGAAAAACATTGTTTACCGTAAACTATTACAGTTAAAAATTGACCTGCAAGCAAAGTGCTCAGATTTGAAATAATTTAATATAAGTATAAGTAATGCAAAACATCACGAAAATTCGCTCATATGGTCATGCTGTATTTCTTGTACTTTTGTATATAATTTACTGGTAATGTCGATTACTAACTCTTCAGATCATATAAGAAAGGGACATTGTAGTGATGTTCTGAAGGACTAGCACTGGAGCTTTAACCACCATGTTGATTCACTTAAACAGCTTTTATTCAATCCTTTGATCAATTGGGTGTTCATCGGATACAATGAATGAGGAAATAACTAATTATTTCAATAAATGATAATCCATAAACCACTGCAGCATAAGTAAGATCGCCCTTTTGTTTTTCAGGAGTTGCTGCCCAATAAGCCCATCCACATCAATGTCCTGCAGGGCCCTCCGATTATAAGTTCCCCAGCAGTAACAATAGCTGATCAACCTGTGGATTGTGGACTCTGTCATTGTAAATTGCAAGACGTAAAACTAGTGAGGTGTTACAATAATAAATGTACCTTCTCAGGACATTCGACCTGCTTAGCTAATTATATTTTGGGCGAAAGTGATCAAATACTTCCAATTTCTGGACCATGCCCTTTATGTCATATGACCCTACTTTGGGGACGACTTATAAAGCCCTATCATGAAGATAATCCTGCTACTAGCCAATAATGGAATTATTGGAGTAATTCTACTTTCAACTTCTAAACTACTTAATTTTCATGAATGATAAAATAAAATACTTCATCAGTCAGCTGAGTATTGGACGCATTCCCACTTATTTATCACCTTCTCAATAACTCCAAAGATGAGTATTCAAGTGACTTTTTTCCATTTCTTTTTATATATATGTATATATATATATATATATACTATATATATATATATGTATATTTTTTTTCCAACAATTTTTCTCTGAATTTTTATGTCACTAGGGAAGGGTGGGATTACACTGGTCAATTAAATTTGGAAGTTTTCATCCAAAGCTCTAAATGGACATTAATAATAAGTTATTGCTTAATTTCAATTATCAATCTCTATGTAATTGGTGATCGTCCTCAAATGTGGTATAGTGAAAAAACTGAAAAAAAAAGTCATTTGACCATAGTAACCCCACGATTAGGGGAGGGGGGGGGGGGGGGTCCACCCTGGTCAGGGAGAGTTCATGTATTTTCTCATAAAATTAATGACAAGCTTTCCTCTGAAACTACGGATCAGTTTTTGAAATTTGGATCAAAAATCTTACATCAGCCGGGGATGTGCCTGTAATCTTGGCATTTTAGATGTATTGAAAAACTTTCAGGGAAAGGATTTTGGGCCCCTAGCACGAAGGTCTGTTGGCTTATTGTACTTTCTTGAGAGTTTCATGTTTAATCAAGGAGACTCAGCCCTCTAGTGAGAGATGTGAGGCCCTTGATTAAATTGTATACGCAACAGGCCCAATGGGCCAGTTGGCGGTTTTTCCCCATCACATCAAAGGAATGATACGCAACGTGGTCGATTGTAGTGTGGACACTCCGTTGCAACCCTCACATTTTGAAGGACGTTGCATCAGCTGTCTTGTCAGTACTTAAATTAGTACCACTAAATACTTTTCTACTATTGGCTGTATCGTCTTGACCTATGCAACTACAGAAGGTAGATTCCGTTAATAACGATGCCAGATATAATGATAGGTCGGATGTAACGATAGAAACTGCATCAAAAGTTCGGTTCCGTATGCCAGTGTGCAATCAATATTCCGGGTATAACGATACCACTTACATACCGATATTCTGCATATAACATAAAAATGTAGCCCCTTCAATCTCTTTCTTCGTTTCATATAAAGTGATGTCATGGAATTTCTTGCACCTCACACCTCCTGCACGTGCCATACCTTCTTGGAACTTAACATTGCCTTGTAGAGCAGCGAACCCTCTTCCATGTTTACCTGACCTTGTCAACCTTTCTTCAATCAAACCTAATTATTGTTTTCTGAACTGTTCAAATGAAACGTGAAATTCTGAGATTTCCCTCGCCTGCTGGTTTTTTAAAAATTGAAGTGTAGCGAAGAATCTGAAAAATTCTATAATACTCTTATTTGACTGATTTGAAATTTTTAATAAAGATTTCACACTCCAAACCTATTTTTAAACGAAATATCAGGTTTTAATTTTCCACTGGGGCACGGGGATCAGAGCATGGACATGGGCACAATTTTTATTGTTTGTGTTGCTAAAAAGACTGGAAATTATTAAATTTCTTATCTTTAGTCATCAATATTGAATGTGTATATCATCATAACAAGTGGTAGGTAGGTTCAAACAATTCGCTCATCAGTAAAAACATTGTTTATTTGAAGGAACTTAAAGAATAGTTCGGGGGGGTGGGGGGGGGGGTTCCTGTAACTGTGAGCTATAACCCACAGTGTACTAGTTTTCCACTGGAATAATTTTCCACTAACAGGCAAAACAACAGTAGATACCTAGTAAACTAACCAAGAGCACTTAGTTTCAGGTATTATCGTCAGGGGTCAACTCTTATGGCGGCATACTTTTTAAAATTTCAATATTTTTTCACTTCAACATTAAGGACCACTATACTCATTGATTAAATGTATTAGTATTAGGCAGTACTAGTAATTACTATTAATTAAGTACTACTAATTAGTATTAGGCAGCTAGTAACACTCAAAACTATTGGCGTTGACACTGTTGACAGAATACCCAATCCTCTTCCTTGGTGGTTCGAAGATCCAAATTTATTGATTCGAGCATCTTTATTGGCTGCTTCCATAGCTTTTTGTGTTGCCACCCTTGAGCGGTTGGCAGTCAGGGGGTGCAGCTAGAGAGAGAGAAAAAAAAAAAAGGGTCAATACCACATGTCCAGTGCTACCAGTTGAAATTAGGTGCCAACAAACTATGTGTCGTAGGAAAGTGTGGTTGGTATCAAAATTCTCGGGACAAAGCCAATTGTCTTTTAAAATTATCAAACAAATACATAGGTAAGGCATGTTGTGAGTCAGGTACACACACACGTACTGCTATTCTGGGAGTACATGTGTATGAAGGTAGTTAGGTACCTATGCATAATGTATTTTTGTATTCATATTTATGTCTGTGGGTCTCCTATTCCTCACGTATCTGGCAATGTGGCTGAAATAAACAATCCATAGCTGATTTGTTATTAAAAAAAAAAAAATGGCATGCAATTAGAATAGATGGGTTTGGAGAAAACAGTTTGCGAACAAAAATTACTCAAGAGGCCAAACGTTACCTCCGAAAAATCGTAATACTTAATGAGAACAATGTTTCAGTAAAATATAAGTGAACAAATATATAAATATATATATATATATACTCATATACTATTTTGAGGTATTACAGATAATCGGAAAATATAGAAAACAGATAAATATAACTTACAAAATTGAGAATATTTCGCCATATCGGCTTCGTCAGCTCTAGGCTGACGACGCCGATACGGCGAAATATTCTCAATTTTGTAAGTTATATTTATCTGTTTTCTATATTTTCCGACCATCTGTACTTATACCTCAAAATAATATTACACGCGAGTGTTTTCATCCTTCACCAAAATATATAGTTTTGTATATATATATATATATAAACTATATATATATATATATATATATATATATATATATATATATATATATATATATATATATATATATATATATATATATATATATATATATAGGCGTCTGTGTGGCTGGAAAGAAGGCCGACACCTCGCAGATAAAAGTAGAAAGGTACCTACTTTTGTGACATACCTAGTCATGTTCAGCTTCTTCCTCCAGTTGCCTTCCTTTTGTCCTTAATCTTGATATTTTTCAAAAAAGACATTGCGTAAGTGCCCAAAATACCAAAATAAATACTAGTAACTAATACCTACCTACGTATCCATACGTGTTCTAAAAAAGGCATCTATTATTTGCCCCCTTTGTCCATGCAATGCCAATAGTCATAGCTGTCTTTTGACATTGATAAACTATTGTAACTTCATGCTTCTGTATACAGAGCTGAAATCAGTCACAATTTACAGAGCTGTCGTCGAAATTGTACCTTGTTAGGATTAGTCCTCCACCGGCAGCCTAACGAGGAAACTAAGGTACTACAGGAACACGATTAATGCTAAAGCAGCACCATATAGATGCTCTTCTCTATCCTAAAGCTGATTGAAACGATGCCATTAAATTCACCACAAAAGCAAAGCTGCTATACATTGAACGTAACTTCCACATTCGGTAGGTACCTTTTTTCAAAATGCAAGATTTGTGGTGGTCCTAAATAATGCCGCTCTAGGTACCTTATGAAAATCTTTTTGTTTCTATTTCTAGTTTTTTAAATTGGGATAATTTTGTATTTGTCTCAACATTTGTCATAAGCTCAACCTGCTTATTGAGCTCTACTTATTGAGGTAGGTACTATTTTCGTACTATTTTCGAACTATTTTCGCTCAGCTCAGCTGCAGCTACACACATTAAAAAAATACAAGTTACTCAAAATCGAGTTCTTCTTATGATCTCAGGAGCACCCTGGTACGTTCGCAATTCGACACTGCATAACAACCTGGATATACCTACAGTCCAAGAAGTGATTCGGCGCACGTATAGAAAACTGGACGAAAGAATGGATGATCACCGAAATTCACTCATAGTGAGCATACCCCGGAACCGGCCACCCCCACCAGATAGGCGACTCAAGAGAAAAATACCCCAAGATTTCTTAATAGACTGATCCTTTCAATTTTGTATTTCTTCTCGTGATTATACTTTAATATTTATTGTTGTTATCTCTTTACATTATTTATTAACTATAATTTTATATAATTGTTATATCTTTGCAGTATTATTACCACTGAATCTTTTGTTATAATATTTATAGTACTGGTCTAGGACAGTCAGAGGGCTGCACGTAATGAAAGATACATGTTGAATAACCTAGGGTTACTATATTCAATTACATGCATAACTGTAATGTCAAGATTGACAATAAAGTTTACTATAATAAAATAATAAAAAAAAAAATTATTTTCGCATTTCTTTTCATTTGAATTGTATTGGTATTCTTATAAAATTAAAATAAAATCCTAGAGTTTTAAGCCTATATATATATATATATATATATATATATATATATATATATATATATATATATATATATATATATATATATATATATATAATGTGTGTGTGTTTTATTCCAGACGATAACTCTCTTTAGGAAGCTTTCCAATTTAAATTATGCGTTCGTTGGCCAGCACTTTTTGAGCATATTAAATTGCCAAAGTTCTAAAAAATGTGCTAAAATGGCTAAAAACTGCAAAAAGTTGTTGTATGTATATTTTTAGCAGAATCTCAGTCTAGACGTGTTACTAAAGATGAACCAAAACATTAAAAAATTATGTTGAAAACCATATTGTACCCAAACTTCATTATTATTTGCTAAAAAAAATCGATAAAAACTGAAAAATAAGGTTACAAATCCAAAATCTTATCAGAACTACAGAATAATAATTAGAGCGAGTTTTCTTTTCTATAAAACTGGTACCTAGGTAAAATTTTCTCGGCACTCAAAGTGCTCAAGTTTCAAAACAAAGTACCTAACATAATACCATAATTTACAAACAAAATTCGCTCATACGATCATTTTGCATGTCTGGATCTTTTTAATGCCCATTTATTATTATTATTTATTTATTTATTTATTTTTTTTTTCAATCCAACGAACTAGTAAAGTTTTAGAATTTATTAAAGAGTTAAAGCACATGAAGTTGGACACAAAAAATAAACTAAAAGTTTGGCTAAATAAGTAGGTAATAATAGTTTTCTACTCCCAAGTTTGGCTGTAGTTTATTATGGATTTTCAGTTCTAAAAACATGATTTTCTTTCTATTTATCGATTTTCGAAGAATGATGAACATGGGTGCATATTTTGGTTGTTATAGTAGGTAATGCTTAGCAGAGAGATTTCTTGCTCATGGGAGCTCTCTTACACGGGAGAGGAATGAGCGGGAGATAATCGACGTATGGTCGTCCATTCATTTTCTCCACACTGCTCCGGTTTTGACCAGAGGAAGTGACGCTTGACACGATATTGAAAACGAATGTTGCAAACTCTGACCACCGTCTATTCCTTCTATCTATTTCTACGCTCACAGCCGAATTTCCATCACTCAAGTCAGTGATCTAACCCAATGTTTAACAATGGAGCTTGCAGTTTTCA
Source organism: Adelphocoris suturalis (assembly GCA_030762985.1). Lineage (NCBI taxonomy): Eukaryota > Metazoa > Arthropoda > Insecta > Hemiptera > Miridae > Adelphocoris > Adelphocoris suturalis. The sequence continues at coordinate 78,239,272 of CM061045.1, read as the reverse complement.
GGGATATACAAAAGACATGTTATTATGAGACTGACCCCTATGCATGGTAAAGTGGAAGACTAATTAAATTCACAGAACATCTTATTCTGTTTGTTTCCTCCAGGATTTGTCTTACATAATGAGATAATATGATCTATTGTTGATTTATTTTGACAGAATCCATTCTGGTACTCTCGTACTTCTCTTTCGGTAAATGGAGCGAGTTTTGAGTTGAATCAACAAGATAATACCTTGTACGCCACACAGAGCACGAATATTCCTCGATGGCATTCGCAATGGGGAACTTTCACCTGTTGGAATTTCACACTTTTGACCTCAGATTCGGATTAAGCGAACTTGAAAATCCCATGGTAGCAATTTTCTCCTTAAAAAAACCCGTTTAATTTGGCCAATAAACGGGTAAGAAGATCATGTGTGACATATCTGAGCAAGGGAGCTGAGGGTTCCTCCCGCTGAGCTGTGATGTCATAAGCTAATGCACTTCAAGAGCCGTATTACTTGTCAGACACCCATCATGTAGCACCTTCTCAGAAAGCTCTCGCTCAGATTTTTCTATAGAGGAAATAAAAAATGACCATGAAAATTCCCCTTTCATTTCATCTCCCTTCTTGAATCTGGGTCAGATGACCGCCACATTCCATTCTCTCGGCATTTTGTCAGCTTTCCGAATCTCCGCTATGTTACGCTCCAGGAAAATAACTCTCGCAGTCGAAGAGTTTTGATCACCCTGGCCTCATAGCTCTGATCGTTGAGTGGTGCAACTTCGGGAAATTTCCCGTAGTTGTAACGACGCGAGTTCAAACTCCTGTCAAGGTATCAAATATTTTTGGGCTGATAGATACACCTATAAGATCGCAGATTCGGTTCCGGACCTCTTTTCCGCCATATTTACAAAGCTCTTTGGGTAGGTTGTCAACATGGAGGATTTGTTATCCTTCAGTTCCCAACGATTTCAATGATTTCCTCGTGTTGGGGTGGGTTAACTTCATCCTCTGCCAGTCCATCACTTATATTGGAAGATTTATCTTGATCCAATAATATTATCCTTTTTTAGCAAGTCCTGGAAATAAGTACCTTTTCCTCTGCCAAACACGTCTTTTGTTGCTGAATTCAAGAATTTTTTGAGATAACTCCATTGGGAGTCTATGAAATATTGGTTTGGATCAGCAGGATCTGGAGACATAGAGCGTATCAATTCAACAACTTCTATGAAGTTAGAAAGAGTTTTGTTAAGCTTCAGATTCTCTATCTTGAACATAATCAATTTTTAAACCTCCCTTTATGGGTTGTATTGAGCTTCAAAAAGTTCCAGTCATGCAGCATGATCGTATGAGCGAATTTTCGTAAATTATCGAATTGTATTAAATGATAAAACATTCTGTTTTAGAATGCATCGTTTTGAAATTTATTGTACTGTTTTGAAAGTCGAGCATTTTGAGCGCATAGAAATGGTTAACTACTAATTTTATGGCAGCAAAACCCGTTCAAAATAATATTCTGCAATTCAAAGAAGAATCGGAAATTTTAGCTCTTTCTGGGAGTTTTTATAGAATTTTCAGCAAATATTAATGAAATTTGAGTACAATTTTCAGCAAAATTTTGTGCGTAAATTTTATAATGTTCTAGTTCGTTGTTGATCAACTTTTTTTTGGATAAAATTCTGCTAAAAAATATAAATTTGACAATGTTTAGCCATTTTTAGTGATATTTTAAGTACATTTTTTGAAATTTGACCAATTAAACTCTAGAATTTGTTTCAGAATGTCTCAAAACGGATTTCAATGAAGACGTGTTTAGAAAATTTTGATCTTAAAATTTTCCGAGCCATTGCAAAACGAAAAATTTACTAACTGCCTTAAAGAAATCAAATGATCGGAATCAATGTCAGCTGATCCTGTCATCAAGTTAGCACATCCTGGCATTCAGATGCATGCCATTTGTCAATAAATTGGTACATGGTCAATTTGATTCCTAGTTTTTCCATCAGCGGAAGCTCAAGTTTCTTTGTGAGGGAAGTAGGTGCTGCACATCCTAAGGTCCCCTTCTGCAGCAAAGCCATACATTGTAAATCCATCTTCGTTAGTTTCTGTATGCCAGCTGTGCATACCTGTAATGTCTCAAAAGGGGTTCTTTTCAAATTTCACTTCATTCTTGGCATTGAAATCTCCTAATATCATTTTGGCATCATATTATGGAGCATTGCCGCTTTCCAAAATTTCATAGAAACAGTATTTTTCATCCTCATCCCAGTCTTCAGTAGGATCATGGAATGAGATGAAAAAAAAAAAAAAATTGTTATGGTACTTCCCTCTCACTCGGTTTAAGCATATTCTCTCATTAATCATCTCTATCTTCATTAGGGTTTGTTTTATATTTTTATGAACCACCAATCCCTTTCCATGTTGAGTTCTGATGTTGACTCTAGTTATCAAGAGATAATCTTCCAATTCGATTAGTGAAATATCTCTCAATCAGATTTCTTGAATTGCTTCAATATCAATTTTATATTTTAACAGCTCTCTCTCTAGATTCCAACTTGCACCTAGTTGCCAGTCGCTGCTTACATTCCAAGTGGCCATCCTAAGTGATTGTCCTTCTCCTCACCAGGGTCTTTTCCTTTGATCAGTTCAGCTTCTTTTCTGTTGTTTAGAATTTGAAACAGCATATTGTAATGGAAAGCTTACAAACATTTCAATATAAAACCACAGCAGCATTATTTCTTCATCAATCGAACCAATCTTGTTGATTAAACAAAAGGGATGAATGAAAAAATAGGAAAAAGATAATACAACATCAACGTTCTTCACAAAATATTTATTGACTATAAAACCAACAACAACAAAAATAGGAATGTAATAAAAACAGCAGAGAATGTGTGTAGTTGGGTAAGAATTATAAACGTAAATAATACACAGAGGAAGCACGCTCCAACACAACACACATAGTGCGAGACTCAATATCCTGTCAACTCGATCAAACTCCCACCCAAATACTAAGGTAAAAGAAAAGCGTCCTTCCAATCAGATAACTGTTGGGTGAGAAAAAATCACTGCAAACCCTTGAGAATACCGGTACTGAAACTAAATACAAACAGTAAGATTTCCTACTTATTAGGCTGTCTACTTACAATGGGTAGGAATGTTTCCTTCCCAAGCTGTTAAGTTTTCAGGTGAAATGATTTTGGTAGAATAATTTTTTTTAAGGTTTAGTGCCTAATTAAGGGACCCACATCTTCGATTTTTATTAATATACATTTAGGGGAATAATGAACAATGTGCAGAATGCTTATAGTTGCAATCTCATTTTTCCTGGATTCCCCAAGTCTATCGGTTTCAACAAACAAATAAACCGTCAGGAAAAAACATCATTTTACCAGTGTGGCTCATGAGCATCTTTCAAATGGGAGGTGGTGGGTAGGCAGGGAAGGCTTTAATGATGGAGGAGTTGGGTGGCCCTATGATCAGATTTAAAAACGATGCTGAAATTGCAAACACTGTATGTTTTAGTCACAGAGTACTTAGCAACCATAAATATAGATCTCATCTTGGGTTGATTAGCATTGATCGTTTTACATTAACCATTTAGGCTTTTTACATTGGATACTGCCGGCATAGCACACCACTTGAACCTACTTTTACAGTATTTTGGTGAGGATTTGCCTCGAAAGTTCAATACTTTATTAAGGCTAGCGCAAACTAGTGCCAAAGAAGGACATGTCGCACCAAGGGGAAAAAATCCACCACTTTCGGTTTACTGTATTGGTTTATGAAGATCTGCACACCATAGCCAGGGTAGAGAGGATTGAAATATCTCTTGGTAGGCGAATGTCTCAGTCAGGCCGCTGTGACCCATCCTGCCCCAGCAACTGTGTGAGATATCCAGCCAGATTATCCGTTGTCAGTGCATAGTGCACGCACTAGACCTTCATCGGAAGAAGAATGCATGAAGGATAAAACAGGAAATTAGTCGATTTTTCTATTGAGCTGCGGCCTGTACTTATTGATATTAATGCACTCTGATGTGATGCGAGGCTCGCTGTGGCACTAGTGTGCACTTACCTTTACTATTCTTCAATGCCTGTGGGTAACCAGATTATTGTGATGGCAACCTTGTAGGTCATGTTACAAGAATATTGGAAAAGTAGCTTCAGCCTCAGGAGGCGAATGAATGTGTTTTAAACATTTAATTAGAGAACAATAGGCAATAAGTTCAAGACAGATGCAGACCAAGGGTTAAACTGAGGTGGGGTCACAACTAAAAGAGAAAGTCTCTACAGGGTGCATGCATATAATGAAATCATAACAAAATTCCTTGATTTTCAGGGATTTCCAGAATTTTTCATCGCCAAATAATAAAAAAAGGTTATAATGAAAGAAGATAACTTAGGCCTATTCATATGAATGATGCATTATCCAATTATGGACTGGATATTGGATTTACAACAGCAGCTAGGGTTTGAATAAATAAAAAGGAGTAATTAGAGTTCTACTACAATGTCATCGGGAATCATAAAATGATTTGTGACTATCACAGATCGAAAGACTTCATAGAGGAACTTGAGGTGGCATGAGGAGGAGGATGTGTGAAACTTACATGAATGGAGAAAAGGGAAACTATATGAGTATCTTTTCGTTCCTAAACTTCTTGGGAGAACATTGGTAAAATGAGCAATATTTCATGCAACATCGAATAAACTAGAAACTTTTTCCAATATCAGTCCAATCGTATTATTTCAAAACATGTTTTTTCCCTTCAATTCAGATATAGTCCAAGGTTGAAAGTACTATTACGTAGTTAGCACTTACAAGAGCTATAACAACTGGCAAATCGTCCTAAACTTTTCCTGATTTTCAACTTTCAGATCATGTCCTAGAAATTTGAAACTTCAAAATTCCTAGTGCGGGTGAATGAGCTCACAAGGAGAATGATCTTGTGGTTAAGAGTTAGCTAGCTATAATAGCAAATCCCTGGTTCCAAACCACCCGCAAGCCCCTTGAAAATCCTAATCACTTTTAGTGTGTCTCTTCTATCCACAAATATATAGTAAATAATTTAGGAATACACTGAGTGGCAATTTTACTAATAGAACCACATGAAATATCAACAGTGGCAAACCTTGAAAGGTGGCCACCCCAGCATCCAGCTCAACTGGAAACGCCTTTTTCCATATTAAATGTATAGGTTCCTACTTATGATGTATTAATTTAGATAAACAATAATTTTGATCAATTTTTAGAAAAAAAAGTCCATCCATGATTTGCCAATGAAATTTACGGATATTGATCATTGCATTCATATGATTATGATTATTCAAAGGCAGATAGAAATAGATGAACAGTAAAGTTCAATAGGAACTTTTGTCATCGTCCAGTTAGATCTAAATAGGTGTGTCAGTGGAACAAACCATTGAAAAAAAGTTCCAATGCAACGTTCCAGCTGTTCGAAATTTCCCGACCCACACACAACTGGAGTGTGTCCTTAATTGTGGCTCATTTCAACTTGAAACTTTTTTCTTCTTCGAGTTAATTCCCAGCTAGACAGACATGCATGAATGAATATTTAATTTGTCAATCCTCTACCAACAGAATTTTCAGAAAATGTGCAACTTTTTGTCTCAAGTTTGGTTTTTCTGCTCATGTCGTTTTGAACTCCTCATCATCTCTTCCTCGGAAAATTATTATAATAGCGAGTTTTTAATAAAAAATTACAATGGCTCTTAATAGGGCACACACTATTTTAACAGAGTGTGGGAGTGGATCTGAAAAGTGATTCGTTATTGTTTTTAAATAATGCTAGATTCTAGGTTCTGAGAATTTTGAAACCGACCATGCTCTCCTTCAATGGGTGGTTCTTTTTCTATGACTTTTCGAAGTTTCAAATAATTACTACGTCACGGCACTCCTCTTGCCTGGACAAGACCCCTCTGCCCAGAGTGAAGTAGTACTGATTCGAAAGATCATAGAAAATGAACTACATAGGAGAAGGAGTGTCTGGATTCTCAAAATGAAATCTGATTTAATTTAAAAATATTTTTAAAAAACCATATGTGCTTTTACCCCATTCAGAAAAATTTCTTCGTAAAATCCTTAAAGGACCATCCTATAAAACGATTTAGTTTTGTTCGTTTTTAAATAGGTACTTTTCATGTATTATTATCAGTGGGAATTATATGGTCGACTCATCAAGTACCTTCGAGGCGATTAGGGACACTTATTCTATGATCCCCTAATGCAAAGCCTACGTTTATTGCTACACCAAGCCATAACATTGGGCTCAATCATAACTATTATGTGGGTTCCAAGCCATGTACGTAACTATGGCAATGGGTGTGCTGATGCTCTTGAGAGGAGAGTCATTTGCAATAACACTATTGAGATGTTGCCTATACGTATTGAGGATTAAATCTCCTAAATGCGACATAAAGCCGATTTTGGCATGAGAAATGGCAGTGTGAGGTCACTGGTCTGCGTGGTGTCCTTAAATGTGCTGCCTTTTGTAACCCAACTTCCAAGGAAGGATCGAATAGTGATCAATCGGGTAGCCACTGTTCATCTTACACACAGACACCTGCTTAGCCCAGAAGCTCGAGGATGTGTAGGGGTGATCTGTTCATCTGCCACTTTCTGGAGGACTTCCCAGACCTTATGGCCCTCCGCCTCCAGCATCCAGGTCCAGTCCCTGTTATTGTACCTGAGAGCCACTGGGCTCTACTATAACTGTGGTATCTGATGTTGTAATGTATTTATGCGCATCTAGTATTAGTTTTATTTCACTTTGCTGATTATATAGCAATATGTATTTAGTTATAAGACTATTCATCATCTAGTCTTAGTTGTATTGTTTTATTTTTTGGGTTTTTTATCTGCTCTAGAGGTTAAACAGTGGTCATCGTGTATCCCTTGTGGCAGATGCCTTTCTCTGTGGAATGTTATTGTTTTTCCCCCTCCGATCTTCCAGTCAAATCCATGATGGCACTCCATTTGGTGACAGAGGGGAACAAAGCTCCAATTAGAATCGTGCCACTTGTAGCGTTCCTTTTACACCTCGCTCAATGCCGCTAATGACTTTTCTGGTTGATGTGTGGCTTAAATCATTAAATTCTTGAATAAATTAAAACTAGTACAAAACATCTCTTGTCATAAAACTCAAGTATAAAATAAGAATGAATGAGTTCAAAAGACAGTACCTACCTTCAGTGCACAAAAATGTTTAGAAACATTTGTCAAATTTTTCAACAACGTGCCCCAAAAATCGTTAAATTAGGATCCAAAATGGTTACCTACCAATCCTAAAATTCATTTTTATAGCAGAATATTATGATCCATAAAAAATGCATAAGCTACAACTCTTCAATTATAATAAATAAAATTGAGCACTTTAAGTGCTCTAATTTCAGAAAAAATCTTATTATAACAAAAACTCATACTGCACAACTGAACCTTTTCTTTGGAATAATTTCCCAAATGTTCCCAATAAACATAAGCTGTGGATTCAATTATTGTTAAAAAGTTGGGTAATTACTACTGTAATCACTACTAATGTGGGCAGTGAAATAGTGATGACATTACAAAATTTTGCAGACAAAAATAAATTCTATAATAATTTATATGAATCACATTAACAGATTCAAATTTTGAATTAGAATTGCCATCACTTCTTGCTGATTAAAACCTTTTAGTTTTTTCAGATATTAAACATATCATTTTGAGTTAAAGTCAGGGTTAGATTTATGTGACCTTAATTGAGCGTTCATGCAAAAAGTTGCTTCATCCATGTTGACATTTAGGCGATTTCATTCAATAAATATAGCAAAAACTTGAAAACAGATAATTTACGAGGTAGCGAGATTTCCGAAGCTTTATTTTCGTCACAATGAGCTATCTGTTCAATCACTGTTTTAAATTTATAAAATACAGTATAAGTACTATAAAATAGTGGCGATTTGAGCTTGAACCACACAACTCCTAGTTTAAAGAGGGTTTGGAAACCTCGATTTAGTAGAGTTTGAAGTATCAAACAAATCTTGTCACCGATACTGAGATTCAATAAGAAAATTTCTAGTCAGGAAAGGAAGTCTCAGCTGTCTACAGCATCTTGATTGGAAGCAGTTTGTATAGCATTGGAAGCTCCTACAACAGAGTAAACAATGAACAATTAACTACTTTGGTAACAAAACATTGTGAAATTAACCTACAAACAGAACAATATTTACTTATACATCACATTACAAACGAGCTGAAAGCTAGCAGGAAACAAGTGGACTACTGCACACACTGAAGCTATTGAACATTTTTGAGCGTTTGTCTGGGTGCTCCTCATATAGTGTTTACATTCGATAAATATACACGTGGATAGTCATAGGGAGGGGGATAGGTGGTCAAATGAATCCAAGTTTTTCTCTATTCCAAAAGAGCGCAAGGACAACTTAGGAAAGAGGTCAGTGGAGGACCATCTCAACTAAAACTGCAATGGATTATCTGCATTTGTTCTTCTTCACACAGAGTAATCAAGCTAAGCATTATGATTATTCTTAGAATGTTGAGCTCATATTTTCTTCATTGCACACTTTTAAATTCCAATTAAAACTAATTATCAGGGATGTTTTCTATGCAACAACCTGAAGCGACAGAAGGTCGCGTGAAGGTGCAGGATTTGCAACATTCTGCAGTGTGTGATCAAATAATTATATAAGTCAATTTGTTTCTTTTTGTTGCTGGTAGACAGGGTAGAAACTAATTGAAACGGGGAAAAATCCAGTTTCAGAAAAGTATAAGAATCAAGAGAGATAATAAATTAATTTGTACTTGTTCCCAACAAAGACTTCAGTTCAATTAACATGTCACTTTTTAGTGGGGTACAAATGGCATCCAATAGCTATACTATTTTTATGATCAGAGTTTTGAGATTTGTAAATTATAATTATTTTTTTAAAGGGAATTTTGAATTTAAGGTGTATCTGCAGATAGATACTTGTTACTCTACTTGTTTTAAACAATCCCTATTGTGTTAATCAAAACATCAGTGAGAAGAAGGGGAAATTCGATTATTTCTTGGGTTTCATTTTGCTTACTTTCAATTCTAAGGAAGGAAATTTATCTTATACTATATTCTGCTATGTCGAATCAAGAAACGGATACGAGTATAATCACGTGTTCAGCTTAGAAAAACAGCAAAAATCATTTGCTACACTCGAGAGTTTTACCAATATCTCAAATTTTGCACAATCCCAGCAAACTTCGTGTGCTTGCCGACCAGATCGGGCGTGGCCAAAAAATCAATTAAGGAGCAAATTCATGAAATTGTTCGTCAAATGCGAATTTACAATAAGAAAAATTGGAGTTCCCACTTGAAATAACGAAGTTTGTGATTCAAAATGTTATAATTGTTGAATGCTATGCAAAAATTATGAAGAATAAGGTTGGTTCTGGATTTTTTATATGGTTTGCTAAGAAAATTAGGTGGGAGGTGCATATTTATTCAGACACCCAGTTCATCTGAAAAATCACAACTATGTGTTCAAGAATTGTGAAAAGAACACAACTGTCTAAGGAGTACTTACCATTTCGAGTTTGTAGAAATATAGACAGAATGGCAAGAGTTCCTATGATCGCAGACACGCCACAAGTATACGCCACTGCATCTTTGTAGAAAGGGGTAAATTCAGCTTGTGGTTTCCTGGAACAAATAAATTGATTGTTATAAAATAGTACAGTGAGGCCAGACAGACAGCGAACAATGGGCAGTTCATTTGCAATAATTACAAGTCAAGCAGAATACGCTTGAATTAAATTATAAACCCTGATCAATACCATAGATATATTTATACCGGATCAACCAGTGATGATGTGCCTTTTGTACGTTGTTACTAATATTATCTCTTAGATAGCAGTGAAACTCCCAAGATCGCAAAGGTTTGGCTAATTGGGAGAGGCCTGTGTATTGTTATACTTTCTGTTGTTATACCAGTTATACTTTCATCATCTTGAAATTTTCATCATCCTAAGATATGCATTTTCAACAAAATGTCGTTCTGGTAATGGTGAACAGCGTATTTCTGATCAGCTGATTTTGGGACCAACATTTGAGCTCCACATCAGTTAACATCCTTAATTTCATAGTTGTCTCGTTTAGGTTTTCATACAGGATGCTTGTTAGATCACAATATATATTCACATTTATCAAATTTTTCAGGGATAAAAGTGAACATGAGGGCTGCACAAACATCAAAATATACAAAAGCTACGGATGAAATAGCGCAAACAGGAGAAAAAATTAGTTCTAGTTTTTTTCCTGACAGATTCACCGAAAATCTATTAAAATGCAACAGTAATGAAATCCATTCACAATTACTTCACCTAACCCTAACTGAATATTTTCGATCACTTTTGTGAGGTAAGACTAATACCTCATCTATCTCTCTATATGTATGTTAGATTTTTACAACAATCATTTTAGGACTACTGTCGCTATGTTGTGATTTTTCACGCTAATTTTATTTTGAATTTACCAAATTTTTATTATTCTCACGATTCTTAAGAAATAATCTACTTACGTACACGATAATTAATACAATATCATACAATAATTAATCAGTAATTAATACAATTTTTACATTTTTGATAACTATTACATCACTGATTAAATTGATGAAAATATTTCCACTAGATAGTCAGTTTAGCTATGAATTTACTAAGTCGTTTTCTCAATTTCGTTCAAGTTTTCTTTGCACCAAAGTTTAAAAAACATATTTTGAGACGGTTTATGGAAGGTTTTTAATAAAGTTTTAATTGATAAAATGTCTTTGAGAAATCTTTCTTGAAATTAAAAAACAAATCCAGGCTTTAAAAAATGTTTATGCTGAAAAAACCATATAACAGGTCTAAAAACTGGTGACTGACAGATTGCCAAGTGGGACAACACAGAGCAAGCCCGGTTGAAGGTTATTCTGCTCTTTAATAATTGTGCACATACCAGCTCTGAATTATCACAATCGCCATTCCACAGAAGAGTTTATCACAGAAGCTCATCAGGCCAAAAACGAATGCACCATTCCCAATATCCATTCCAATGAAAATTGTCGTCTGAGATATGGCAGTAACAAGAAGAATCGAAGATGCTGCACCTGGAATTAAAGACACATATCACAATCCAAAACCCAATTTTCATTACTCTGATGATTAATACTTGTAAAATGAGCCGTTCCCCCTTCCATCCTCATTAAAAAAAATGAAAATAAATTACTTTCAAACATACCTAGTATATATAATATCAGATGTGGGAATAAAATGATGAAGAATCCAATAATGGTGAACGATATTTTCAGGAAACTGACTTGAGATTCAAATTCAGCAAGAAAACTGTCTTGACTCACGCTACCTACATGTTGGTTCGACCATTCAGAATATGGGTAGGGATCAGAAGGGTTGGGACGAGAACACTTAAGAACTACTTCCCACAAGAGTGTCTCCCCAAATGCGTTATCCACAATTCAGTCCTATACAATCAGTTCCTATGCAAGTTAACAAAAAATAAAGTCAAAGTAATTCAATTTGCAATGACGTATTGTGAATTGAGACATGTAATGGTGATATCAGCAAGTCATGGAGTGCGTATGCTAAGATCTTCATTCTATAGAAAATCTGGAACGTATCAGTCCAAACATCTAACTATCAATTCTGAGCGAGTTCAGCTCATGTTCGAACAACAGTGAGACTGAATGGTTCAGGGCAGTTAAGAGGGGTCAGTCCGAAAAAATCTGTATGTGTCGCAGTATAACTGCAACCTACCCTATTACTATACGTATCTTGTGTATTAAACTGATTGTGAAGTGTCAGAAGCACACATACTTACCATATAAAGAGCAAACAGCATACGCAAATAACGTTGAATCCATGGACATTGGGCCAACATACATCCATACTGATGCACATACTCCAGGTATCATACCAAAAACGTAGGTAGCCTTAAAAGTGGAAAAAAATTAATGTCAGTACGGTAGAGAAGTAACTAGATGCTAAAGTCTTCCAAAATGGATTTTTAATCTAATTTTCATAAGTAAAGTAATAATACCTAGTGCCAAACTTTTGGCATAGGTATTAAAAAAATGTCTGATTGGGATTAATGCAATTTTGATAATTATTAATTTTTCGTAATTTAGGGTAAAAGCACAGGTAGAGGATATGATTAGGAAATTTCCCACTTTTTATTCCTCCTGTTTTTTTATCCCCACCAACACTTCTGTAACTAGAAAACACTAATTTACATTAAATTAACGCCTATAGGAAAGCTAGAATTGCAAATCTTCAATATGAGCTAATAGCAGACACCCAAAGTTTTCAGTGTTGAAGTAGCGGACAGAAGGGAAACCAAAAGCAGTTAAATCAACCAAAAATATATATAATTTCTCAACTAAAATAATTTAATTCAATCACATGGCATACGGTGCTTATCACCAATAATACTCATTAGTTCCCAACTCATTACCTATTGCTTAATTATCACGAAACCTCGTATTTGTTATACCTGTAATTTATCATTGTTAAAACTGTTTCAAATTATTGCCTACCTTTCTTCCAATGAGTAATATCATTCTCTCGGCTATTATGGAAGATACAGTTGCAGCCGTGTACATGGACAATGGTACAGAAGCCACGGCGTCCTGAGGTAACCTCAGTGTCTTGCTAATGTATAAGTTCACGAACGTTTGCAATATATTTCCGAAGAGCCGCGTTCCCGTGTACAATATTGCAACTTTATATAAATCCAATTTTCTGAATATTTGTGCATAAGAACGACGCTCCATTTGTCCATTGGCTTCAGGTGCAAGGCGCTCAGTATCATTTTCATTGCCAACTTCTTCTTTCATGGTGAAACCAGCAAATAATGAACACAGTACCCCGATGGCAACAACAACACCAACAAGAATCTAAAACAAATATGTCAAACAAATATTACTAACTAAAAGAAGAGCAAGAAGAATTTTGCTTCGAAAATGGGTAGGTGGATCAGCGAATTTCATATTTGCCTGCCCAAAATTTATCATCACTGGATTGAAGTAATTAAGTTTAGTTTATCAATGAGGTGTTCCTATTGAAGATCTATTGAAGGTCGTATTATTCCTACCGATGAACGCTATACAGGGTGTCCCAGTTAACATGGTCCAAACTTCAGGGTTCGATTCTACGATCGATTTCCGACAGAAAAAATGTCTAGTAGCAATTTTTTGGAAAACGCCTCGATTTTGAACTATTCCAATTTTAAGATTTTTTAGTTTTTTCGACCTCTTTTTCAGTAATATGGCCATGAGTCCCTTAAATTTCGACTTAAAATTAAAAATAACGATGCCATTGTAAAGAGCGTTAAATTTCTTATAGGATGATGCTTGCTGGAGATTACACAGCAAATTAAGGGAGTTATGATCGTTTTAGTGACAAAAGGTCGAAAACACGGAAAAAATCTTGAAAATTGAATTACTCGGAAACTAAGCTTTTAAAAAGAAATCTCTAGGAGAAACTTTCGATCAGAAATAAGCTCGACCCCTGGCAATGCAATTTTTCGAAAAACGCTTCGTTTTTAAGTTATTCCAATTTTAAGATTTTTTAGTTTTTTCGAACTTTCTTCAGTAATATGGTTATAACTCCCTTAAATTTCGACTTAGAATTAAAAATAAGGATACCATCCGAAAAAGCATTAAATTTTCTATAAGATGATGCTCCACTCGTGTTTCCAAAACGGAAGTTGGTTTGTTTTTTTCCGAGCCCAAACTTGAAATTTCGGTTTTCCCCCATAATTAATGCGAATTTCACTAAGGATTTTCTTCTACATTATAGAAAGGAAAATCGGTGCGAACCATAAGAAAATCATCTTCAGATTCTCAGCTTTCCAATGATATAGTCACTTATACTTTTACTTGACTAATTAGGGAAGAAAATTATGCTTTAATGTAGAAAAACATGAGTTTTTCAATGAAATCGAGGGTTTTCATGAAAAATGACTCACTATGAAAATACGAATTTGGGGCCGGTTTCTACGTGTTTTTTTAACGCTGAATCGAATGGTGACACTTACAGATCTCCCAAACTTAGATATAACCGAGTTTTACACTTTAAGTAACTACTTTTACCCTCAAAAACTCATGAAATTGAGCATAACTAACACACTAAAAATGCGTTAGTTGAAGTGTAAAACTCGGTGATAACTAAGTTGGGGAAATCTATAAGTATCACCATTCGATTTAGCATTAAAAAATACGTAGAAACCGGCCCCAAACTCGTATTTTAATAGTGAGTCATTTTTCATGCAAACCCTCGATTTCATTGAAAAACCCATGTTTTACGACATTAGGGCCCTTCACACCTACACTCAAGAGTCGACGACTGAATGGGACGCTCAAGTCTCGAATCAAAAGTATTAGTGTAAACGGGAACCTTGGAACGGAGCTGGCGTGCGGCGGGCTTCAACGGTTTTGAGCGCACTCCAACCAAACGTCAAGAGTGTCAGTGTGAATCACAGTTATGCGTGAGGGTAGAAGTGGGGTTAGAAACGTAGATCGCCGCGTTCACGACACCATCCCTAACCATCCCCAATTTTGATCAAATTTCTAATATGGGGCATGAAGTTGATGTATTTTTTCACGCTGAGTCGAATGCCACCAGCCCCAGCTCTCTAGGATCAATATTAATCGAGAAAAGGCGATTTTTATGTTAAAAATCCCCAATTTTGATCTAATTTCTAATATGGGGCATGAAGTTGATGTATTTTTTCACGCTGAGTCGAGTGCGACCAGCCCCAGCTCTCTAGGATCAATATTAAGCGAGAAAAAGCGATATTTATGCTAAAAATCCCCAATTTTGATCAAATTTCTAATATGGGGCATGAAGTTGATGTATTTTTTCACGCTGAGTCGAACGCTACCAGCCCCAGCTCTCTAGGATAGAACTGCTTACTACAGCCATATCAGGATAGCACTGATGACGCTTGGGCGTGTGGTGAAAATTTTCCAATTTTTCCTCCTTCCACACGCCACATAGGAGTGAGGTTAAAACTGGAAGTTTATCCTTTACACGTACACTTTTGAGTGGACGAACCTACGTGCCGCGCTTTCGTGCGGTTAAGAGTGTGGTGTCCAAAAACAACACACTCTTGCGTGGCCCACTCTTGAACGGCAGACGCCTGACCGACAGTTCTGAGCGCACGCAAGAGCGGGAAGACAAAAATTTGGAGTGTGGAGTTTTAACCGCACTCAAACTTCGACTCTTGAGTGTACGTGTGAGGGGCCCTATTAAAGCATAATTTCTTTCCCAATAAGCCAAGTAAAAGTAAAAGTGATCGTTGGAAAGCTGAGAATCGGAAGATGTTTTCCCCATGGTTTGCACCGATTTTCCTTTCTACGATTTAGGCGGAAATTCTTAGTGAAATTCGCATAACCTATGAAGAAAAAACAAAATTTCAAGTTTCGGCTCGGAAAAAAACAAACCAACTTCCGTTTTGGAAACACGAGTGGAGCATCATCATCTTATAGAAAATTTAATTCTCTTTCGAATGGTATCCTTATTTTTAATTCTAAGTCGAAAATCTTGAAATTGGAATAACTCAAAAACGAAGCGTTTTTCGAAAAATTGCATCGTCACATTTTTTATCGGAAATCGATCGTAGAATCGAACCATGAAGTTTGGACCATGTTAACTGGGACACCCTGTATACAAGGTGTATACGTAAAGGGTGGACCACCGGCCAGGGGTCGGCTCTAGAGCTCATTCCTGATCGAAAGTTTCTCTTAGAGATTTCTTTTTAAAAGCTTAGTTTCCGAGTAATTCAATTTTCAAGATTTTTTCCGTGTTTTTGACCTTTTCTCACTAAAACGATCATAACTCCCTTAATTTGCTGTGTAAATTCAAATTTTAGGATACCGTTGGAAAAACATCAAATTTACAATCAGATAGATGCCTGATTTTCTTTAAGAATTAGGGTTTGATACACGAAAGAGCCCTCTGAAAAGAAAATTTTACCTAATTTGGGAAATCTTAAGTTTTTTCAATCGGGAATTGAACAATGAAAACTAATATTTTTTCAAGGTGCAGTAACGGTAAAAACTGCGTCAAGATCTCACCTTCCCAACGATGTGCTTAATTTTACTTTTACTTTGCTAATTAGGAAAGAAAACTATGTTTAAATGTTGAAAAACATTGTTTTTTCAATGAAATTGAGGGTTTACTTGAATAATGACCTACTATGAAAATACGCGTTTACGGTCGGTTTCTACGTATTTTTTAATGCTGAATCAAATGGTAACACTCGCAGATCTCCCCAACTCCGTTATAACTGAGTTTTACACTTTAACTAACTAGTTTTTAGTTTATTTGTTATGCTGAATTCTATGTGTTTTTAAGGGTGAAACTAGTTACCTTAGGTGTAAAACTTGGTTATAACGGGGTTCGAGAGATCTGCAAGTGTTACTATTTGATTCAGCATAAAAAAATACATAGAAACCGACCCTGAACTCGTATTTTAATAGCAGGTCATTTTTCAAGAAAACCCTCAATTTCATTGAAAAAACAATGTTTCTCAACATTAAAACATAGTTTTCTCCCCTAATTAGCAACGTAAAAGTAAAATTGAACACATCATTGGAAAGAGGAGACTTCGCGTAGTTTTTAACGTTACTGCACCTTGAAAAAATATTGGTTTTCATTGTTCAATTCCCGATTGAAAAAACTCAAGATTTCCCAAATTAGGAAAATTTTTCTTTTCAGAGGGCTCTTTCATATCTCCAACCTTAATTCTTAAAGAAGGTCATGCATCCATCTGATAGGAAATTTAATGTTTTTCAAACGGTATCCTCAAATTTGAATTTACACAGCAAATTAAGGGAGTTATGATCGTTTAAGTGACAAAAGGTCGAAACCACGAAAAAAAAAAAATCCTAAAAATTGAATTAATCGGAAACTAAGCATTTGAAAAGAAATCTCTAAGAGAAACTTTCGATCAGTAATAAGCTCTGAGATCGACTCCTGGCCAGTAGTCCACCCTTAACGTTTACACCCTGTAGAGTGTTGAGAATTTATTGAATGATTCTTAATGATGGAATAATAATAGAGAGTCATTGAGGAGAAATTGATGCAGAAACGCTAATAAAAAAAGCTGCTGAATCGGCTGCATTTTCCATAAATATAAATGTACTGACGAAACAGACGAATAGTTAAAATGTTAAAGACAACGTTCACAAAGACTTATAATTAGCATCACATTTCATGTTATAATTAGTTGCTAATAACATTTTGGCTCTTAAAACTTACTGCAGTGCTTTATAGTTCATTTTCCTATATTTTTTTAATTTTATTTTCATCATTTTAATTATTTTGTAAACCAAAAAACTAATTAATCAATTCATTATATTCTTCTGTTTTTGTTCTTATGCATAATGAAGGGAACTTTCTTCGTATAGTTACTTATAGTTACAATAGTTACTTATGCGAGTGACACTCTGGGATCCAGATGACCCAGAGTTTCAATCTAGCATTCCCCCAGCAAATCAGCACTGCAGGAGGTGACCTTTAGACTAGCTTACTCGTTGGAACAAAAATTAATCAACATACAGACATAAAACAACAACTAAAACTAACTCCAAGTGTGCAGATGTGGAGGCTGTAGTGGACTAGATGGTTGAAACCACCTCGGAAGGAGCTAGACTTCACAAAACCCTTATAAAGTTCACCAATAATCCGTGTGGTACTTTGTTTAAGGACGATGGGGATACACAGAAAATGAGGGTGAGATACTAAGTGTTCTCCTTGATACGCATTTCCCTGGATCCACCTTGGTTGCAGAGAATGCTCCACCTGCAGAGATCCAGGAGCCAGGTCAGCTGGCCAATACTACCAGAGAGAACTGGGAAGTGGCTAAACTCTGTGTGATATATAATAAGGCCAAATGGGCAATTGATACCTTTGATCCTAACAAATCTCCTGATCTTGATAGTAAGTATCGTACCTGCTTTCCTCCAGCAGGACCTGATTCTGCATCTTCTCTAGCTCTTGAAAGAACCTTGACTGGTCCTACATCAGAGGTACTGTGCTTAATAAAACGGCTACATGTACTTGAACTAACTTGAAAAAAATTGATTGAAGCAATTGAGAAACAATTTGGATCGAACATCATACTCAGTGATACTTGAAAATGTTGTTATCATGAAGGCAGCAGCCATAGGAAGATGTGTTTATTAATCATGAGGCAATACAGAAACTTGTACATTGTTCATGGGTAGCTGATTACAGAGCAGGCCCAGCCAAAGAGATAGTAGACGTCTTTACAGTGACTATATGAGGAAGAAGATTATGATGACACTGTCCTGTTATAAATGAGAATGTAACTATAATTTGTGCTGTGGCCTAAATCAGTATATGCTGGTTATTTGCGCTTTCTGAGTGAAATATCAGAAAATCAAAATCATTTGATACTTCTCACTTCCACCCTTCAATTATCTCCGTCATCCAAGCAGAAATACAGTTCATGGAAAAGGATGATAAATTAAACCCCGATAACACAGAAGTTTATCTTTATCCGAAAATATTTCTAAATAATTCAAGACTAACTCAAACCAAACGCTCTTCAAGTCCTGTTACATTGGATGGTTACACAACTGCGTCCCCACTCAAGAAGAAAATAAAGAAGAATAAGATGATTCAATGGCGAAGGAAAGAAAAATCAGAATGGACAGTAAGCGACTCCGATCGTGCAATTGATAATCCTGATTCACTTTTTGTAAATTGGAGGGGATCCTGTACGATTCATTCTAAATATGATAGTAGAGGGAAATTTGTGGCGCCTGATTCAAATAAAAGAAATTGCTTAATCCTCTCTGATGTGAATGGAAGGGACTTGAGAGGGCTCTTGGAGAAATACTCATTTTTAGAGTCGTTTAACTGTACATCGATAACAAAATCTTATGCCTTGGGGGATGATATTCTTCTGAAAAGTTATTTTGATGTCCTCAAATCTAAAGCCTAGTACGCACTGGGATTCATTGTTCGGACTCTTTGTTGCAGACGCTCGGATTCATGTCTCAGATTCTTTGCCCCGCGACATTGTCGCTCTGCAAATCGTGTACGCATCTAGTTTGAACCTGAGCCATGTCGAATGAGGTCGCGCTTTCGGGGATTGCAGTAGCACTTGGCTCTACGGAGTAAAAAAAATAGTCATACAGCATAATCGTATGAGCGGATTTTCGTAAATTATCTTAGTATATAGGTATTGTTAAATTGTTTTGAAAATTTAGGATTTTAACTAGGAAGAAATGTTCACTACCGATTTTGTGGCAAATAAACTTGACCTAAATAATTTTCGGAAATTCAAAAAATGTTTTAGCGAATTTTTCGAAAAAAATGCTTTTTTTTTTTTTAAGCCGTTTTTATCCATTTTTGACAAATGTTAATGAAATTTAAGTTCCTACTTTTTTCAGCACAAATTTCTTGTTTTTCTAGTTTATTGTTACCTAATAAAGTTCTTTTGACTAAAATTCTGCTAAAAAAAAAAAAAAAAATTAACAATTTTTACCCGTTTTTAGCTACAAGCATAACAACGATAACTACAAAGCGATAACAACGAAGACACACCGGTGAGAGGCCCACTTTGTTCGATATTCACGTACGCACTGACTCAATGTTGCGCGACATTGTTCAAAGAATCCCATTCCGTATGGGACTCAAAAAATACTAAAACGCAACACACGAGATGCAAGACTCAATGTCGCGGAGCGTCCCGGATGCAAGAAAATGAGTCCAAGACGCAGCTCCGCGACAAAGAGTCCGAACAAAGAATCCCAGTGCGTACTAGGCTTAAGGATATAGTAATATCATTAGATTTATTTAATATCATAAATTATCGTTGGAGTGTTGCAACTACGGGAAATTTCCTGTAGGAAAATGAAGCGAGTTTGAACTCCTGTAACAGTGGCGCAGTTGGAAGGACCGGAAATCATACGAAACAATAATTAATTAAATCCCTCTCGATCCAAAAGACTGTAAACATCACATTTCCTGTCATTAGCACCTTTCACTTCCTCACTCACTTGAGTCAAAGCACACTGTGACAATGACCTCGCTCGACAGCTGACTTGTTCCAGCGAGCACCTGCTAGTGGCCTGCAGTTTCACTTCGTCATTTGTCCGACCCCAAACCAGCCGAGACGGCTGGTATTTGACTTTGGGGAAATGTTACGCTCCAGGAAAAAAAACTCTCACCGTCGAAGAGGTTTAATCACCTTTTTTCAAGGGGAAAACAAATGACTGCCCACACCTTACATCAGGAACTGGGCATTAGACTCCTTCTAGAGGTGGTGGGCACTTTGGACAAAGGAGCCATTACAAACAGCTGTCCTGGGCAAACCATGTACGTACTACAGTACGTGTGATTGCTCATTCTATTCAGATTGAAGTTCTTTATATTGCTGATATGCCAACTTTGAAAAACAAGAGTTCCCATTTGGTGCAACAGCATTGTACTCATACTTTTTGATACTACCTTGTACAGTATACGAGCATAATGTTTAATGAATGAGTATGTAATGCATGTGAGTAATGTAATGAGAATGAAATAAAGAAAGAGAGGGGAGAGAGTGAGAGAGGATTTTAATATCCATATCCAGGATATCCAAAAATGTTACTTCCAATATTTTTGAAATCATTGCAACAGCTTCGTTTAATAAAAAAAACTGCGTACCTATGGCCTAATGAAGATTTTCCTGTTTTGAGTGGTTATTAATTCCTCCATGATGTTTCTAGTAATAACCTAAGTGATAATTATTTCGCGAATTGATGAAGTAGAACACAAAAAAGCTGATGATGGAGACAATGCCGAAATATGTGTATTGATAAGGACTTGCAGTCAACTATGATATCTTTACATCATGTAGGTATAATTATTGTTAGGTAGGTACTTCAGTTGTCATGGAGTTTTTGATACAAAGAAGAAAATCGTCACAGTAAATTTTATGTTGTAATCAGCATCCAATTTGTTTGTAGTTTATTATGTCATATACCAGGTTAAGGGAAACAATAATTAACAATCTGACGTCTCAAACCCAATCAATGTCATAGTTTTCCACAAACACCCTAACCAAAAAGAGAAAATCGAAATTTGATAACCAAACAACAAAATTTCACCTCCTCTTTATAATGATTTCAGATGATTGGCCCTTCACCAAGAGTTTACTGTACCTGAAATTTATATGAATCCTTTGGCAGAAACTGTTGTTGACAGCCTGGAGTGAGTTTTTGTATTATCAGAAAAATACAGGGAACAGCCAATGTACAGATAGAGGTGAATGTATTTCTGCAACACATGAAATAATTGAGTAAACCATTGCTCTGATACTAAACACATCAGGGGTGACCTTTTATAGAGGGTGAACTTCTAGAAAGCCTGTTCCACAACAGCGAGCAGCTAAGCATTGAATTGTCAGCATCAAAAGCAGAAAAGCTCATTCATGCACACAGAAAGTAGAAGTGAACTGCAGTCCTTGAAAAATAAAAATGTTCACTTGAATTTCACATAACGAGGTTCCAGGACGAATTCGGTGCTATGTCTGCTGATACACAAATCCTTCCTACACACAACATTTTCACAATTTCGACACCGTGTTGAGAAAGCAGGCATACAGAGATCGTGCAGGTTATCACTAAGATGGTGCTTCAACTTTTTCCATCACATTAGGATTAGTAGTAGCTAATGCACATGCAAAAACCAGGAAGGAATTTTCAAACCATTTCACTAAAATTTGGCGAGTACCTAGTTGCAAGCAGACTTAGAATCTGTTTCCTTGAATATCGTTGATTCGAATAAATAGTAAATTGTAAGAATTCATAAAAATATAATCCCACAAAAATAAATTACACCAATCAAAAACGAGTTGGTCCATGCTAAACTCAAATGATTAGGTATGTAGGTAAGACGTATCATACAGGTTGTAAGGCATTATCTTGATGCTCAGCTTGTTGGGTTGTTAAATATTATCTAGGAGTTCTAGATGGTTCCCAATGAATAGTTACCCCAGTTACACAATAAATTTACTGTCATTGAGATGAAGATCGTGGAATCGCGATGTGTCTAGTTGTCTAGTTTGAGAAATTTTACCCTGAATTTCAATCTAGCCATTCCTTTTATCAATCAGGGCTGTTTTGCAGGTGTACCTACGCTTCAATCATGCCAATTGAAGAGCTGGAAGGGTAGGGTTAGGGATGAGGGTTTTGACGGTCAGACAGCTTTACTAGTCCAAGTTAGTACAGAATACAAACTGGGAAAGTAGACGGAACACATACGAAATACAGAACCAAAACAAGAACAGAAGGTCAGAACTATGGGTCAGGAAAGTCAATTCATGGAGCTCAAAGAGATGGAGAGGCTGAGAAAAAGGGATTGGAATAACAAGGAAAAGGATGTTTCGGGCAGGAAGCAAGAGCTCATTATGTTATTTAGTAAGAAGGACACAGCCAACTAAGAGTTTATTTTGTGTACACGATAGTATAGTTTAATGTCCCAGAAGATAGGGGACAAAAAATCCCCTTATAAGGCTTATTAAAAAAGGGCGAAAAGTAATAGTACCCAATAAAAATGAATAAATAATGGTGCAAGGCTTCTCTAATTTCTATTTAGTTTAATCGAGCACCATGGCTATTTGTCTGGCAAGGCACTTTAACCATACAATTTGTTAGCAGACGCATTTCTAGGACTTCCTAAGACGACAAAACAACTGGAAATCTGCTTGAAGCCATCAATCTGCCAAGCCTCCCATCTGTCTGCGGCATCTCCGATTCATCTCAGAATTCACTTAAGACATTCAGTATAACCCAGGACCTCACAACATCCCTGCAGATTACTTATCCAGACTCCATACAACCGCCATTGATTCACCACCTCCTTTCACGGTTCAGACACTCCGTGAGGCTCAGCATCAGGATCCAAACATTTCTGATATGAACCTTGAACAAATTCCCTTCGATGGAAGTCCCATCCTCTGAGAAATGCCTGCCAGTTTGCCTAGAACCTACATACCTTCACCTCTACAGTCTCTAGTTTTCAATCATCTTCATGGGCTCTCCCATCCGGCAATCAAGGCCTCCACGAGCATAATCAGATCTCGCTTTTTCTGGCCTAATATGACTACTTCCATCAAACATTTTACACGCTCCTGCCCCGCTAGCAACAGAGCCAAGGTCACCAGGCACATTCGAGCCCCATTAGGACGTTTTACTGATGCTCAACCTTTGGAACATGTCCATACTGACATTGTAGGAGCTCTCCCAAACTCGAATGGTTACCGCTACTGTACTGTCTCACCTTGATTGACAGAGCTACGGGTTGGCCGGAAGCAGCTCCTCTCTGTGATATATCGTCCAAATCAGTCACTCAAGCTCTTTATGACCACTGGATATCACGTTTCGGTCCACACATCGAATCTCTTCTCTACTGTTACTTATTGAATGTTATTAAACTTTTGCTCTTAAGTAGGGTGGAGTAATGTCCCACAGGGGAGAAATCTTCATGCAAGGGTTAACCACAATTGTGTTCGTTATTAATCTACCATCCCAACACCAAAAACTGGATTTTCTCCATCCAAGTCCAGACGCACAAGACTGACACACACAAATACCTTTCTATATTTGGTACCTATAAATATGTGTTATAATGTTTTCTTTAGCCATACTGGTTGAGAGGAATGAAATAAATACTCTTCAGACTCCTAATTATTTGTTGATGGGTATTTTGTTTCATTTGCTGCTTTTCTTACGAATCCCTCCTACAGTTTTGTTGAATTCTACAAATGAATCAGTTATTTAGTGGAAACAAACCATTTTCGATTACTCTCATCAGATTTCAGACATTGGTTGTGTCCTTATTATTTATTCAATTTTTATTGATTTATTTATTTCGTAGAAAAACGTAAATTAGGAATTTTGAGAAAATTCAACTAGTTTTTCTCAAGAGTAGATTAATTTATGAGTAATAGGTTACTTTATTCCTAGCTTTTGCCAAGGTTTCAGACAGTAATAACTTCTCTTTACTCTTTCTGGGATGTCGTGAAAACCATGAAACGCTTAGAAAATCACAGGTAGGTTACCTACTTATAGCGTGCATCAAAGTGATTGGAGTGAGGAAGCCAAGACACCCACACACTTGGCCAAACTAATTTGCTTTAATAGGTACTAACCTCAAACTCAACAGTAACGTTCTTTCCGATTCCAATGGAGTGAGATCAGTTGCTAATGCCAGGTGAACCGTTTGTACAGCAGCCCAACCAAACTGAAATATTACAACGAACCCAGCAAGATACGCAGGTAGCCATTTTTGGGGAACGTTGATTATGCCCACAGGCGGCGAAAACATGAATGGAATAGTTACTACCACAGCGATATTTCCTGAAAGTGAAAAAGAAAAAAACATTATTTTAATTATCTTCTTGAACCTGGAAAACACAAGCAGCTCTTATGTGGATAATGTTTATATAGTGATATTCAAATAGGAAGGCTTCATGCTATTGGACTATTTGTCACAGTATTTCAGAATAATTAAATTCGTTGAAGTCTTCTAGTATTGTAGTTTCCTTGTAGTCTGAATACATGGTATAAACTGGATTTATTTTCTTTGAGTTGAGCCATTTTCGGTATTTCAATTGGTAATTACTCACACTAAATAGTCTCAAATATTGACCCTAAATCTGGTAAAGTTCGTTGATAACGGTAAATTTGAGTTAAACCAAGAAGTGGATAGCGTCACGTCAATTAGCGCATAAGTGTCAGTTGCGAACAACACAACAAGTTATGACAATCTCTCAGTTGCGAAAATCCCAAAACCCTTAACCAAGTTGAGCATCTAAAAAAGAATCGTATGAGAATCCAATTGTTTATGAAATCTATCAGTACCTTTCCCTAATGAGCATTGAGATATGAATGAAAGTTACCTCTGACTCCACCTACATAACATGAGATGGTAAATTTCAGCAGGCAACCTTCTACCTATGAGTCAACACAAACTGTTTTGCAGTTTGCTCTAAATTTATTTACCAAACTGCGACATGACTAGGTATTTGAACGGTTAGATTGCACGCTGTAACTTTGTGTGTTTCTCCAGGGGAAGCTCAGAAGAGGAACAGTGGGAACTGTAATGTCCGCAAAACTAATAATATTTTATTATTATTATTCCGCACAAAAAATTGTATATTCATTTCCATTATTAATAAGTGGCAACACTGAGCTCCAGAACCTTCTCGAATGTTCTCGATCTTTTCATGTTATAAAAGGCTGCGATGATTTCAATAAACTCTCATTATGTTCCTGACCTGACGCGTGTTCGCAATTATTTCGATTCTCCCTCTCCCGACAAACTTTACATTGGCGACTGAGGATGGTTCCTGGATAAGATCTACCTGAATAATTTGAATAAAGGAGATCACCGGACGGATAACCCTTCACGCCGCAGCGATCGCCGTAAACCAGTGAGTAAAACAATAAACAACATTCATTGTGGCAAATATTCCGTGGTCTGTGTTACCTTTCGCAATGGCGTCGTACGTGGGGCAGCTTCACACGTTTTCTTCCTCGAAAAATGAGTGGAAGATAGCAAAACCTAGAATGTTGAGTTTCTTCACGGCTAATAATATTACTGATGCGACAGTAAAACAGGCATTATTTTTAAACTCACTGGACGAATCGACTTACCGCCTGATGCATAATTTGTGTGTCCCCAACGAGCCGGAAACGAAATCGTATGATGATTTAATCAAGTTGTTTGATGCACATTTTTTACCTGCCGAAAGTATTTTCTCATTAAGACATCGTTTTTTCAACGCCGGGCGGGAGAAAAGTGAAACGTTGGGTGACTGGCTCGCTAGAGTTCGATCGCTCGGTGGACCTTGTAAATTTACGGATCTAGACCAACAAGTACTCGATCGTTTCGTTCTTGGCTTACCAAAAGGTGCAGTAAAAGACCGACTATTCGAAGAAGATCGCATGAAACTGACCCTGGAGAAAGCCATGAATTTGGCCACAGCCAAGGAGTCATCGTCTCATCAGTACGATCTGACTTCAACTACTACGGGAGAGGTCAAGCAGGAGCCGGTCTTCAGGACGACTTCCCGAAGAGGACGAGGGAAGACCACGCCGGTTGCTACCCGAGGGCAACGGAAGGAGACGTCTTCTGCGGACGCACAAACGACTTGTGGCACTTGTGGAAGGAGGCATCCGGCCCCCTGCTGGTTTAAAGACGTAATTTGCAGTGTATGCAAAGGTAACCACCTAGCCAAGGTATGTCCTAAGACCAGACGACTCTCTAATAATAATAATAACTCCAATAATACTAGTAACAAATCGCACGTGTCAGATAAAAAATCTATCGACAAATCTAAACAATATAGGCATAACTTTGTAAATGAGACATTTGAAGAGCCGATTTATCGCATGAATGTCAACGACATTTCTTCATCAGAACCTTTTATGGCACTAGTTCGTATTGATGATGTAGAGATCAAATTTGAAATCGATACTGGTTGTCAGTCAACAATATTGCCTCTATCATTATATAAAAAATATTTTAGTGCCTATAAATTAATGGACTCGAACAAAACTTTTCTTTCATATTTTGATACTAAAGCTAAGCCTGTAGGTACATTTAAACCACATGTTATCTTTAATGGTAATGACCATGGTCAACTGACGTTGTTCGTAGTAGACTCTAAAGGACCTCCCCTACTCGGGAGAAATTGGTTTAAAGTTTTTGGATTCCAAATCAAGCACCCAGAAGTAGGTAATAAAGATAGAGCTGACCATTTGTACAATTTAAATAACGATGTTGATATTTTGTCATTGGTTAAACTTAAGTTTCCAAAAGTGTTTTCTACAAAACTAGGTAGTTTCACGAAAGGTAGGGCAGTCCTGGAACTAAAAGATGGGGCGGAGCCAAAATTTTTCCGTGCGAGACCAATTCCATTTTCACTAAAACCTGCGGTTGAAAGGGAATTGGAAAGGTTGGTAAAGGAAGACATAATTGAGCCGATTGATTACGCACGTTTTGGCACTCCAATAGTACCAGTTTTAAAAAGCGGCGGAGGAATTAGGATATGTGGGGACTATAAATTAACCATAAACCCATTTCTTAAAATTGACCAACATCCATTGCCTACCGCTGAAAGCTTATTCCAAAAAATTCAAGGAAATTTAATATTTGCTAAACTTGACCTTTCGCAAGCTTATCAACAGATGTTGCTAGATGAAAGTAGCAAAGAAATGACAACAATTTCGACCCATAAAGGTTTATTTGTCTACAAACGCCTTCCTTACGGTGTTTCTTGTGCCCCTGCTAAATTCCAAAAATGTTTAGAAACTTTATTGGATGGTTTGAATGGTGTTTCGGTTTTTTTAGACGATATTTTGATAGGGGGTAAAGATAAAACCCAATTAGTAGAACGGGTAGAAGAGGTACTGCGACGACTTGAAGACGCAGGTCTCACACTGTCGGAGCAA
The DNA here is from genome assembly GCA_030762985.1 of Adelphocoris suturalis. Classification (NCBI taxonomy): domain Eukaryota; kingdom Metazoa; phylum Arthropoda; class Insecta; order Hemiptera; family Miridae; genus Adelphocoris; species Adelphocoris suturalis. The sequence continues at coordinate 78,211,764 of CM061045.1, read as the reverse complement.
AAATGTGAATTCGGAAAAGAATCCTTAGTTTACCTAGGTTTCAAGATTGATGGTGGTGGTTTACACACCACGGACGATAAAGTTAGAGCGGTTTGCGGTGCACCCAAACCGAATAGTGTAAAAACCCTACAATCATTTATAGGTTTCGTCACCTATGTGGCAAAATTTATTCCTAGGGTAGCGGAAGTATTATCCCCCCTTTATAAATTATTAAGGAAAAATGCCAAGTGGCACTGGGACCATAGTTGTGATGAAGCTTTTTCAAAAATTAAAAAATTGGTAGCAAGGCATCGTAGCTTAGGGCATTATGATCCAAATCTACAGTTGCGTCTAACGGTGGATGCTTCCAACCAAGGCGTAGCAGGTCTTTTGTCCCAACCACAGAATGGTGTGGACGTTCCTATTGCTTATACAAGCAGAACGTTGTCAGCGCCGGAACAATCTTATTCTTCAATTCACAAAGAAGCATTGGCTATAATCCATGCCGTTAAAAAATTTCACATTTATCTATTCGGTCGTAGATGGACTTTAGTGACTGATCATAAACCATTAACTACTATTTTCGGTCCAAAAATTGGAATACCAGCTTGTGCAGCCAACAGGCTACAACGCTGGGCCATATTTTTATCAAATTATAATTATGACATGGAGTATGTCGCTTCATCCAAAAACCCAGCGGACTGGTTGTCCAGAGCGCCACTAACTGATACTGTTAGACCGGACGACACTAGCGATTTGACCTTAAATTATGTTTTTGAAAATGAAAACTTACCCTTAAACTTTACCGATGTTGTGGCAGCTACGAGAAAAGATCCAGTTGTGATGAAAGTAGTGCAGTATGTTAAGTTTGGCTGGCCTGAGGTTATGGTTGATAAAGAATTACTGCCATACCATCGGTGTAGAAATGAATTGCACGTAGATAAAGACGTGTTGATGAGAGGTTATCGCGTAGTTGTGCCCTTAACGTTACGTCAACCTGTATTAGAGGAACTTCACAAGTCCCATTTAGGAATAGTTAAGGTAAAGGCACTGGCTCGTGCCTATGTATGGTGGCCACATATCGACCAAAATGTTGAAGTATTGGTGAATAGTTGTGCACCTTGTGCACACAATAAGGACAACCCGCCTAAAAATACATTGATTCCCTGGGATTGGCCTTCTCGCCCGTGGCAACGATTGCATATGGATTATTTAGGTCCGATTTATAATCACTATTTTCTTGTAGTTGTGGATAGCCATTCGAAATGGTTAGAAGTAATCCCGACTAAATCTATGACGTCATCTGTGACAATTAAATTGTTAAGAGAAATTTTTGCCAGATTTGGCATTCCTGAAATGTTGGTAGCAGATAATTATTCGGCATTTGTATCCGACGAATTTAAAAATTTTCTAGAGTTGAATGGAATCAAGTTTAAATCTGGAGCACCCTATAGTCCTAGGACTAATGGTGCGGCTGAAAATGCAGTTCGCTCTGTTAAACGGGCGTTGGTAACTGCTCTAGGCAAAGTAAATGGTGGTTCATCTCTGGAAGTTGTGCTTCAACGTTTTTTGTTAGATTATAGGAATTCGAAGCATTTAACCACTGGTATTTCACCAGCGGAATCCCTATTAGGTCGGCTGATTAGGAATCGCTTGGATTTACTTCGTCCTGTTGGTACTCAAAATCGAGTACTAGACCAGCAATTGAAACAAGTAGAAAATCATAGGGGTGTTGAAGCAGAAGTATGGGTTCCTAGAGACTTAGTTTGGGCTAGAAACTATCGCAAAAATGAAGATAAGTGGTTAGCTGGAGTAGTTGTCAAGATCCTAGGTCCTAGGCGGATTAAAGTTTTCATTCCTGAACTTAATTTGTCTTGGACGAGACACGTCCATCAACTTAGGAAGAGGACTTTACCTTCTAACTTCGTTGAGAAAAATTCTCCTGAGGAGAAAAATTCGCAAACGAGTCCGACGTTACAAAATACTCCTCTGTCGAGTCGTTTGCTGCCAGGGCCGGTTGGATCATCTCCTGATTTCCAAGGGTTCTCTCCCCATTCCTCTCCAAGCTTAGGGGGAAGAGAAGGTATAGGAAATAGAAACCCTACAGATATTGTTCAAACACCTATTTCGACCAATAAAACTCGCGCTGGTAGAATAATACATAAACCGAAAAGACTAATTGAGGAAATGATGTAACCATAAGTTAAGTTATGTTGTTCAGATAAAGTTAAGAAAAAAAAGAAGAGACTGATTATGTTACTATGAATACATATTTATGTTAAGTACATGGAATTTAATGGCTAATAAAATGAATAAGAATAGGCTGATTATGATTTTGTTTTGTGTTCAGATTTTGTACAGCCTTGACTTAGTGCAGTAGGGAACAGTTGTAACTTACCTTAGAAGGAAAATTTAGTTTCAAATTTAGGGGGAAGAGGTGTAATGTCCGCAAAACTAATAATATTTTATTATTATTATTCCGCACAAAAAATTGTATATTCATTTCCATTATTAATAAGTGGCAACACTGAGCTCCAGAACCTTCTCGAATGTTCTCGATCTTTTCATGTTATAAAAGGCTGCGATGATTTCAATAAACTCTCATTATGTTCCTGACCTGACGCGTGTTCGCAATTATTTCGATTCTCCCTCTCCCGACAAACTTTACAGGAACCTTCCCCCACCAAGCATCCAATCCTACTTCCACTGAAATCCCCCTTTTTCTATTGGCTAGCCCTAAGTGTCATCATAGATTCCACTTAAAAGTCATGTTTATCACCATCATCATCATGTTGATTATGTTCAAGCCAAAATCATGTTCTATAGCAAAAACGATGATCAGAAAGTATATTATTGTGATGCAGTGGGTTTCATTGAGTACAAGGATTTAAGATTTTGTGCTTATCCCCTTACCCCCCTGAATTAAGCCCAATACAGAAAGTGAGGGCAATTTTGATTAATTATGTAGCACAGCGAAACGTTGAAATGACAATCGAGCAACACAAGCAGCAGCAGTGCACTGCAAGAAACGCAGTGCACGGCAGTTTCGTATTACTGAAAGAAAAATTGTAAGCAGTGACTACTGAGAAATGAGCTAGGATATGCCAATATTCATGATTGAGGATGAATCCCAGAAAAAAGAAGGATTTCTTTACTTAGTAACTAATTAATTTATAATCAATGTAGACTCATTGTCTCTTCAGATTCTGGTTCCTAGTTCTTTATCCTTGGATAGTTTTTCAAAGACGAAGGTGTATTATAACCTTATAAATAATCTTTTATTATTTCAACTATACCTAACATCCGTTTATCCGGTAATTGAATGATTCGGAATTACCAATTAGGCTCTTTTCATGTTGGGTTTATTTCAATACTTGGTATTCGCTTGTTAATTAGGCACGTCAAACCCATTCAGATGGCATGTCAACGCCATCTCACGCCAATTCTCTACCATCTCGCATCAACGCTTTCTCTCGTATCTTTTAACAAAATTCACGGGTAAACAAGAAATAAATTCCGGACGGTTTGGAGAGTTAGGTACCTAAGTTGATTACTAATTTACCTCAACCTAGAAGGAAACCCATTTTACCAATGATTTCCAATGACGAAAGGGAAATCTTAGTAGTGATACTCATAAGTGCCTTTTGGTTGTGAAACTGATATTAGTTTTGAAAATGTGAAGCACTTGTACTTAATATTAATTTAAATGTTTCAATCTTGATTTTAATTGTATATCAATTTTAGCATCCCATATTTTTTCCAGTATTCTTGGGGTTGAGGGTCCCAGAAAGTCCTGGTTTTTATGCTGCTGTGTTTTGGATTCTATGAAAAGCTGATGGTATTGCAGCTCTACTAATGGGTCGAGTCCTAGTTTCTTCTCTTTAAGTAAAATATAAACAAATGAAAATTTGTGACTTGAAGTATATAACACCTTTAAAAGAGAAAGCATCTACATACGATGTATTTGGATTCAGCGGTTAGATAAGTAGGTAGTCAGATATTAAAGCAATTTACCTAGCAAATACCATGATCTTCGCTTTCCGATTCTTGAGAGGCACCCTAAGTTTCCTCTATCAGACCAAATTCCGATGACAGGAGTTGCGATAGCATCAGCGATCTGACCAATTAAGAGTGTCACTGCAGCTAGCTGGCCCGACATGGTGTCTATGTCTTCCAAGAATAGCAAGAAGTAGAGGAACCACAGTGCCGAACACAAATCGTTGAGAACGTGTCCGACTCCATACCCGATTCGGGTAACCCAGGGTAGAACCATTTCTTCTTCTGAAAGAGAGAAAATGAGTAAAATTAATATAAATTATTAGATAACATCTTCTATCAGAATATTACACCTATAACTATTTTCATTTGAACGAATTTGTTTGTATTTTATTGATATTTTTTTACATAGTTTCTTGTTCAAACACCACTGGTGAGACGCTTCCCACAAATGCCTACGATATATCAACTTTGCATGAGCCCTAACGTTTCACCTTAGATCCCTCATGCAAAGAGTAGTGAAGGAACACTGTTCCTGGTGAGTAGGTCGGGGCTCTCTCTTCTGTTTTCCTTGTCAGTCGGTCAGTAATAGTCCCAAACATATTGTCATGATTCCAATATTATTAACTTTTATATGCCACATATTGGATGTATAATTCAAAAAAATTGTATCAATTCAGCACGTGCAATACACTCTCTATTCCTCCTTTCGTTTATCTACCGTATCACAACAAAGCGCGTTTGCTCCTACGGAAAGTAAGATCTTTTGCATCTAGGGAAAGTAAGCTTTGTAAGTAGGCACTCTTACAAGTGACATCATTCTGACAAGATTCATAATTGTTTACCTAAAAATCCTGTTGTTTTGTAAGTTGTGAATTTCCTTAGAGTATTGTATATCTGTACAATCTACGTAACTATATGTTATTCTATGTTATTTAGTATTAACTCATATTAATTCTTCTTGTTGAATTATCTATAATTATGTTTAATGATGTAACGGCCCCCGCCCGCCGGGGGAGGGGACCCTCAGGTCTCTTGCGCTACTAAGTCACGCGTGATGTCCTTACCCGTTTATTGGCCAAACTGACCGGTCATGCAGCTTGATCGTATGAGCGAATTTTCTCAAGTAATCATATTATATCATGTGGATTTGTTTGAAATTTTGAGCTTTTTGAGTGCAAAGAAAATGTTAACTATTATTTTTATGGCAAAAAACGTATTCTAAATAGTAATCTGCTATTCAAAAAAAGATTTTGGATTTTTAGCATTTTTTATCGATTGTATAGCTTTGAATGAAATTTAAGTACATTTTTCAGCATAATTTTGCACATAGATTTTTTAATGCCCTGTTTTATATTTGATAAATTTTATCTTAGTAATATTCCGCTGAAAATTATAAAATTAACAATTTTTAGAAGTTTTTAGCCATTTTTAGTGATTTTTTCAGCACATTTCTTGAAATTTGACCAATCTAATGTGCTCAAAAAGGGCTGGCCAACGAACTCTTTCTTTTGTTTGGAAAGTTTGATTTTCTTCTGCGCAAGAACGGAATTTTTATCTCAATCCTAAGAAGAGTTATCGTCTGGAATGACACACACACACACACACGCACGCACGCACGCGCGCGCGCACACACACACACACACACACACACACACACACACACAGATATATATATATATATATATATATATATATATATATATATATACAGGGTGGAATCGGATAAGTGATAAGTGACGAACATTTTTTTTCGTTAGTCTGCATCAGAAATGTAGTCAAATGCCACCAACCGCATATTTTTATCTCAACCCGTACTGGAGATATGATTTTTTACAGTATAACCTATAAGAACGTTGTCTAATTCAATGAAAAACAAAGAGTTACAACGTATAGATCGATTTCGATGGACAGGTCAACATCAGCAACAAACAATAACTTAAGTGAAACGTCCGAAGATAGAGTAACGGTGTGCGCACTACTGACTCTGAAATTAAGTAAAAAGGTGGAATCTGTAGGAAACTGAAATGTCAAGGAGAAGTAAAAAGATAAAATTTCTAGGGGAGTGAACAGGTCATTTTCTAATTGTTCAATCCCAATATCAGTCTATATAATATGTGCAACAAACTTCGGAAATTTTGAATTTCATGGCGGAAGGGAGAATATAGATGGGGTAATGTCGAAAAAAATCATTTCGCGGACGCTGCCCAGGCACATTTCTTAACCGATTTTAGTGATTCTTGTTTTGTTCGACCGATTTGGGAATAGATGGGGGAGTTACCGGTCGTTTTAAGCGCTGCCCAAGATACCAATGCTTAACCGATTTTCGTTAGTATTCTTCTTTGTTTGATTCTACAATGAGAGGCTGGTCATACTTTGATGTGGTTACTTTGTTTGATACCACAATCATGTTAGGTACATCCAGTAAAATCATTATCTATCTAAACTGATCATTGCTGAGTCATTGTCTGTGCAGTGTCCGAACTAACAGTGTCGGACCTCTAACATGTTGTTAGAGGTCCGAACTATCAACAGAACAAAGATATACTGAATTTTGGGGTGTTCTTGGAAAAATGAAAACTTGTCACTGTTGCACTTTTTGTTTTTAAAAACAAAATCGAAACAGTCAGGTGTAAGACCGGCTATAGAGGGGAGAGTTAAAATGTTGACAACAAACTATATAAGAAGAATTCTTAAATAACGTAGTGAGGGGAAGCAAGCCCAACTGTCCTATAATGCATGCATTAGTTACTCAACAATATGTTTCTGTATGACATATTTTCCCCATAAGTGAGCGTATTTTCCCCATATTTTTCATATACTCAACGAAAAATGAGGGTACACTGTTTCATTTGCTTGAGATCAAAAGTATTCCTTCGGCGTAGCTCAAAATTAAGTAATATCCATTACAAGTTCTTTCTTTATCACATACCTACCAGATGATTAGTTGCTTTCCACCTCCCATAACAAACAGCACTGAAACAACTTGATGTGCCCGAATAAGGAATTTACTCGAGCATACACAACGAGTCATTGCTATACAGATGAAATCATGTTTCAACCGCTCCTTTAGTTTAATAAGGTTAAAATGAAGTGACCATTAGGAGTATATGAACCACTCAATGATGATTTTGATTAATGTAGCGTTACTTACTTGAATGAGAAAAAAATAACGAAGGAGTATACCGATAGTTAATACGTGCCTAATCAGATTTGAAAATACATGCGTCATTCGACGAGATAGTTGCTGGACCACAAAAGATAAAGTTTGGAAAAAACATCCAAGATTTCAGAGGAAAATCCGCGATGGTTAATGTGTACGTGAAGAAGATGACTAATTCTTTCTGGCACCTACTACAGCGAAGACAAGACGTTGACCCGAACATGTTAGAGAATCTATTTCACTAGGATACATACTAAATGGTTTGGTAGGTGAGTAGGGCAAGATTGTCCCAGAACATACATTCTTACCCTACTTAGATGTATACATATCCCCTTTTACTTAATTTTCATATTATAGGGCGTGGATTAAAAGCCCTACAAGAACGATGTATACAGAAACACTGATAAGAAACAAAGGAAACAGAAACGAACATCACAAACTAAACTTTATATTTCCGCTAATAGCAGAATATAATATACAGGGTATCTACAGAAATTATAGGACAAACTCTAGGAATCGATTCTAGATAATTTCCAATCAAAAGTTCTTCGTCGATTATTTTTTTTAACGCTTTGTTTTCGAGTTATTCATATTGTGAGATTTTTTTCGTGTTTTCTACTTTATGACATTAAAACGGCAATAAGTAACTCCCCTTGGAATCACTTTAAACTCAAAACTAACAACACCGTTGGAAAGAGCGTTAAATTTCCCATCTACCTGGAGCCAAACCAGTATTTTTTCAGCCGAATTAATACGTGAAAAGAGACTGAAAAGCGAATTTCGAAGATTTCTCAGAATTTTACTTTTTTCCATTTGTCGTTTTGCTCTAATACAGGCTATTTCGGAAGGGCGCTCCACGGGGAATACATCCTCAGAATCTCAGCTAACCAGCGGTATAGTCAATTTTTTTTTTCTTTTTCTTTGATAATCAGAGCAAAAATTACACTTTAATGTTGAAACTAACTAACTAACTAACAAGTTTTACCCTTAAAATCACATAAAATTGAGCATAGCAAATAAACTAAGACTTCGTGATTAAAAGTGAAAAACTCAGTTATAACGGAGTTGGGGAGATCTGGATGTGGTACCACTCGTTTCATCGTGGAAAAAATACGTGGAAGCCGGCCCTAAACTAGTATTTTCATAGCGGGTAATTTTTCACATAGATTTCTTGTGGGTGGAGGGGGGGCATATTTTTCAAGATTAAAGCATATTTTTCCCCCTAATTATCAAAGTAAAAGTAAAATTTACTACACCGTTGGAAAGCTGAAATTCCTAGGATGTGTTCCCCGTGGACTACCTTCCATGGTAGTCTGTATTAAGAGCAAAACGACAAATGGAAAAAAGAAAATTCTGAGAAATTTTCCGAAATTTGATTTTTAGCCTCTTTTTTACGCATTAAGTCGGCTCAAAAAATATTGGTTTGGCATCAGGTAGAAAGGAAATTTAACGTACGTTCCAGCGGTGTTCTTAGTTTTGAATTTACAGTGATTCCAAGGAGAGTTATGGCCGTTTTAATGTGTCAAAACGGATATCCGCGAAGAGATCTTGGATTCAACAAAGGAGTTTTTAAAAACGTCTGCCAAGTTGGGTGGGCAGTATTGCTTCCTCACACAATGTATTATGGACGTATAGAATGAGTTGAAGAACTAAGTACGAGTCAAAAAGATTGGTAAGTCGACGTTATAAGTAAGTAATGTTTGCACATACAGACAGTCTACAATTAATCCATTTTTCAAAAATTTATAGGGGAGCCTATGAGCTAAACCGCACAATCCTTGAAAATTAAATAAAAAACGGTCTCGCAGTTTTGTTTGTGTCGATCAATTTTAGTTTTGCGCGTGCGCTATAGTTCTACTTCACCAATCGCGATATATTCCATCGGAAATGTTCTGAAACATGTAACCATCAACTCCCCGAGTTTGAACGAAATCGGACCAATAGATGAAAAGAAATCGACGTTATAATAAACTAAAGTTTGCGCATGCGCAAAGGCTACTATTTATGAGACGGCAATGAAAGTTATAGGGGACCGTTTAGAAGCTATCCCGCACAATCTCTGACAATGTCATCAAAATCGTTTCATTAGACTCGGCGTTTTGCCTATGTCATTCGATATTAGTTTAGCGCATGAGCAATTGCGATATGATTTATAGGGCGTTTTTATAGAACATATATAACCAATTACCTACCGAGTTAGAACGAAATCGGACCAACAGATGATGAGAAATCGACGTAAGAGTAATTCACGTTTGCTCATGCGCACAGGCTACTGTTGATTCGACGGCATTCCCGAGTTTGAACGAAATCGGACCAATAGATAAAAAGAAATCGACGTTATAATAAACAAACGTTTGCGCATACGTACTATTTATGTGACGGCAATGAAAGTTACAGGGGCCCGTCTAGGAGCTAACCCACACAATCCCTGAAAACTTCATCGGAATCGGACTGAAACTTGGTATAGTTAGGGGCGTGACAATAATTTACCACAGACAGACAGACAGGCACGAAACCATAATTGATCAGGAAGCTCTGAACCGCAAAAGCAAGTGGAAATTTTGATTTTGGAGGACACAATTTTTTTCGACTTCAATCACGAAAACAAAGCGAGGAAGCAAACAAATTAATTCGCGTTTATCTCGAAAACTATAACTTAACTGCATACATGCTTAATATCAGTACGAACAATTATTAAATTTACGTTTGAAAGGGTCCAATTCGATATTCTTGTACCCAATACGGTTAGCAAATTATCGACCGTCAAAAACGACATGTAAGTTCTGGCGCCTTGCAGGGGTGATCAGGTGCAGCGCTCCGACTTACTCCCCAGTGTCGGCCTACTCAGGTGAACCTTCGAAAGTTACCTATGTTGCCCCCACACATACTTCCCTCCTACCAGAAAGGTGAACGGAAAGTTTGTAAATCGGGAAATCTAATCGAGTTAGATAAATATTTGAATGGGTCGCTATGCGTCGTTACGTACACGCACACACCTATAGGTACCTACATAATAATGAAAATACGAAAAGTATTCAATTTCAGGAATCGTTTCAGAACGCTTCAAAACGGATTTAGATCGTGGAAATCATCAGAAATTTCATTTTCTAATACTTGGATGCCTTTGCAACAGTTTTATTTTCAAGGAAAAGTCAGAAAAGCTACGTTCGTTGCTTTTAGTGAATATTTACACAGCAAAAAGGTCTAACAGGAAACAGTAAACAGGAATAGTAAAGTACATTATAAAATTTAACGGTAAATGTTGAACGAAAATTTCCATAAAATTGCCGGTTTTCTTAAAAACGCGTCAAAGAAAAATTCGATCGTAAGGTTGTGCTACGCAGGGGTACTTTTCAACGAATTTTAACGGAAAATTAAGATAAAGACATTTTTTGGGGAAAAAACACTAAATACGAAAAATTGACAATTCGTTTAAATTAAGTTGTTAATTCATATTTAATAATACAAGAAATATTATTAGTAAAACATTCATGAACCATCTGCTAGAACACAATAACAACAAAATGATGGAATAAGTGAAATAGAGCGAATAAATGTGCTAGAAAAATCACTAAAGAATAAAGAAATTGATTGAAATTCTGAAATCGGTTTTACAGCAGCATATCATTCAGAAAAAGTTTGTTCACCATAAAGTTGTCAGTAAACCATTCCTCGAATTTAAGAAGAAATATTCAAATAAATATGACAAATATGAAAGGCTTATAGAATTCGCTCATGCTTCACGACCAGAAATTTTGCTATTGCTTAGCTCTCAAATATAGAAACTCAATATTGAAATTGGAATGAGTTAATGTCGCACGATTATCCGAATGGGCTAATATTGATGAAGTTTCTGAACTATTTATTTAGGCTATTGCTGTACTTTCCTTTCTTTATGCTATTTTGATTATTGGGAAATTAGTCCAGTCAATAATAGTCATCTAAAAATGGGGTTACCTTACAAAGCGGAAAAGCAGGAAAGAAAGAAATAAAGGAACTAAGATTTTTCCAGGAGGTGGGTGCGGCCATGGATAATATTTTTGATTAAATTCACGCAAACTTTGATGAACGTCAGTTATCTCTTGCTGAGCTTCGGGAGCAGGTTGTAGGAGAAAGACCAGGTATTGGGACCATAAAAACTCGCCTGTCTGTCAAATATGGAGAGGAAGTCGTTATAGCAGAGTCGGCAAACAAACCAGCAGTATTCTGCTTCAAGAATACAGGAATAAGGCATCAGATCCCCAGGGAGAACGCTTGAGTACGGTCAAGGCAGCAGCTGGAGTGATTCGAGAAGGCATTTTTGGTCTCGAGTGTACAACAAAAATGAATTTCCACCATCCGTTGCAACTCAAGGATGTTAACAATGAAATCCCCGAGTCGCTGAAACTGTTTCTGGAGAACGTGATACCTAACGAAAAACAAGTGAGGCAGCCTAGTCACTTTCCGTCGGATATGCACAGCTGTTGCTCACTCAATAATAACAGTTTGAATCAAAGCACCTGGTTGAATTACTGTCATCCCTCAGGTGTTCAGCTAGTTACAATAAAACAATTGTTCTTGAAAAGACGCATTGGAATTGGAAGGACAGTCGTTCACAGTTCATACTTGGCCCCTCTTCCACAGATGATGAAGATGCCGAACTTTCACCTGGTCCAGTTGCCACAGGCATCCTCATCACTGAAGAGGAAACCGAAGACCAACCAGAACCCCCCCCCCCCAAAGTACAAAAGTAATGCAAACAATGAGTGGTGTAACGTGTAAATAATGTATAATGTAAGTAATGTTTTCATCAAAATTTCACTTTAATATTTGCATACTTGTACCCGCTGTATGTAAATATACGAGTATGCTTGTTTTTATGAATTTACCTGACTGAATTGATTATTACAAAACCCCCACCACTTGAAATTTAAATGAAAGGAGAGTGGGATTGGTGATGACCTTTCAGGCTTTGTGATGGGGTTTTATGATATTAGAAATGGTCAAACAATGTTCCCGAGTGAAAAAAGGCGAAAATCTTTAAAAAAAAGGCCGAATTTGGAAAATTAGCTAAATTTTGAGCAACTGTATCTTGGGATCTATGAATTCTAGAGAAACCGTTCTGGTTTCAAATTGTACCAAATCTTGTCTACTTCAAGAAAGAATATAGTGACTTTTGTCCAAAAAGTAGTCCTTCAGGCCGGAATCGGGCTAAACTGAAAAAAAGTGCGAAAATTTCGCGGTTTTTCGAGTTTTTGAGAATGTTCCAGGCGGCTTCCGAGGGCGCAAACTTGGATTAGTCATGTCCACATCTTCCCACACAACATATCAAAAAAGATCTGCTACCCCCTATTTTTAAAGTAAGATGTTTTATTTGACTGGACTAAATGGAGAAATTACCTTTTGGTTAAAGGGTACCTAATGAAATTTCATCTCATAAAATGTTTTTATCAACGATGTATGTTCATTTATAATGCACGGGACAGTTATACAGCTTAACCAACTTGGCAGGTATTTTAGGTTATTGCTTTACTTTTTTATGCACATTCGGTTATTGGGAAAGTAAGTGGTCGCATCCTCCCAACAGAGCAAAGTATGCCCCCGAAATACCGCCATTATTGCAGGTACGCACCTTTCTTCATCCATGATGGTGAAATAGATGACAGTTTGAAATCAGCAGTCATCAAGAGTCCTACTCCGATTAAATCCCTTTAACGACGACGATGCACCGCGACTGAACAGAGGAAAACAGATAAAGAGGCTAATAAGTTACTAACCGAGGTAATTGGCTCGAAAAGCCTACTTAGTTAATTGCAAAACACGGCGATAAAAAGTAAAGAGCCACCAAGAAATCAAACTAGGCGAGCATAGGCGGTTCCACCGGTCGATGAAACTCGTTTAATTTCAGCTAAGTTTCCTTGTTACTGAGAGCGGCCACCTTACTAACACTCTAATTTACGGTTAACCTGAGGCATTTAGATGCATTGTTATTTTCCACACCTCAATATAATCCTGTATAGTAGCAGGTATAGTCTAGTCAAATCAGAAACGAAAAGAGTTTCTAGAGTGACATCTACCTACATCAAAACATCTAGGATTTCTTTTTAGCGAGTTTTTGTAGAAAATTAAGCTAAATTGCAATGGCTCCAAAAATTTGAAATGAAATATTTTCAAAATTTCTTCGTCACAAAATTCGATTTGAGGCATTCTGAAACGATTCCTGGATCATAACATTTTCCATATATATATATATATATATATAATTTGGGATCCTCTGATAGTTATATATATATGTATATATGTATATACATATATATGTATATATATATATATATATATATATATATATATATATATATATATAAATATATATTGCAACATTTTGGCACCCATACAACATTGAAGTTAGGAGGCACCCTCCTTATCCGCTGGTGTATATATGTATTTTATGGTGTATATTGCTTCAAATGACCTCTAAAAACAGCAAGGTATACTTTTTATTTCATTTTAATGGTTATTTACTGAATCCCATAATGCTATACTTGTGGCACCATTCTTGAGAATTTTAAGTCACCGTCTATGTGGCAACCATACAATATTGAAGTAATGTGGCACCCTCATTATTCCCTGGTGTATATGTATATAAATAAATATTCTAACATTGTGGCACCCATACAATATTGAAGTTAGGAGGCACCCTCATTATTCCCTGGTGTATATATTTATTTTATGGTGTATATTGATTCGAATGACATTTAAAAACAGCAAGGATATTTTTATTTCATTTGTATGGTTATTTACTGAATCCCACAATGATATACCTGTGGCAATCTTCCAGGAAATTTCATATCACTATATCTATGTGCCAACCGAGATATAAAATTACAAATCACTGACTAAGTGGCGACCACTTTGATACCTAGGTGGATCAACCGTTTTATAATAGCGGACAAACAAGAGCGAACCAAGAATTTCACAACTCCCATTGGTCTTCCTGGGTTCTGTTGAGGTAAACAAACTATGGTCAAAGATCCAGAGACTGAGCTTCAGGGAAGGAGAATGTTTAAATCTCGTAGACTTTTAGTTTTGCCAGCAGATTAGGTACCTAGATAATTTAATTTTGTAATTCTATATCTTCTTTTGTTAGTGCAGGTACTAAATACGCTGAATGTGGATATTGTAAAACCACAACCAGCAAGCAAAATTTTTAATAAGCTTTGAAAAGGCGTAGGTATTAAATGTGCTCCAATTTTCTCAACAAAATGTGAATTATTTTTCCCACAGAAATCGTTTTGGGTTCTATGAAACCTGGATAAAAATTTCTTTTCGTGGAGCTACAGCCAGTAAGTGAAGGGTCTTTTTATACCTTCCACAGTTACGGCCAGATATAAGCAACTTTCGTCGTTAAGAATGGCCCAGAACACCACGGAGATCACTCCGGAGGATTGACCAGTGCAGATTGTGTTTTCGAGTCGTAATGGGGGGTACGTATCCCCTGATGATTTATACAAGACTTTCTCGTTTAAGAGTATAGGATAAGTGAAACAGTCGCGAAAGTCGTGAAGCAGATTGGGGGGGGGGGGGGGGGGGATAACGGAATAGCACCTGAGTACAATACTATGTAATCAATGTTATTTCTTGGTGTCATTCACCATAATAATGATCACTTATCAACTCCCTACCTATCTAATAAACCGTCTTTATGCGTTTTTCAAAAAAACATTATCTCGTTTAAGAGAATCGTTATTTTTTACGCGGAACCATCGTTGTATCACCATATAGTACATTGGTGCACAACTAAGTGCCGTCCTTCTCACCGGAGAGAAAGAGTTCATCCCCATCATTATGGCTCCAGATGTTTTCCATGGATCTCACAGGCATGTTTTTTACCTTGGTAATATGAACATTACTTTTAAACGATGGAAATGGTAGCGCAACTACGAGGTTCTACCTCGGCCAAAAATTCTCTTACCCCAGCCCATCATTACACTTGCAATTTGTGTGTATTGCACAAAAGGTGAGAAGAAACATTCTAGTCCGTAACTTCAAGATGTCTAAAGAAATGGAAGTTTTAGTGGACAAAATCCTAACTTTTCAATTTGGAGTACACGACCTCATAACGAAAATGAAATAGTATATTTGTGGGTAGTTCTTGGTTGCTTAAGAACTAGTAGGTAACACTTTCCCAGATATACGAAAGAAAATTGTCTTTACGTTTCGAAACAATCGTTTGAAATCCCAAAAACACGTTCTGACATTGTAAAAAAAATATTTCAGTTCCACCTTTGCCGAATTCCCATCAATACAATCGTCCAAAGAACGTGATCAGCAATTTCTAACCCACAGGGGCTCCTAGAAAATCATCAAATCTATGGAAAAACTGCAAGACACAAATAAAATAAAATGAGCAGTTCAAAAAATTCCAATTCTTATCCGACCTTAAATATCCATGCCCCTTTTGTAAGAAGCCCTATGGAGCGAGAAAATGTCCCAGTTTCAAGGTATCAAGGTCATGATTAACGTAGTCAAGTGACCCTTTTGTATGGTTAATGTAAAAGCCGTCTACCGGCTGCCCACAAACTCGAAACCTGTCCTTCACAGACCGTTTGCATGTATTGTAACCAGTTCCGCAACTTCCACCTTCAATATCATCCTGGACAAAAAAATGGAGATCGGCGTTTTTGACTTCGCTATCAGGGTTCAAGTTGATAACTGACACACCCTTTCGATCGGAATTTAAATCTGCATTACCATCGGAAGCAAAACTCATGAATCCCTCCAATTTCTCGTCTGGTTTGGATGCTAAGGACCAACCTCGATCGGGAGCATCTCCAACCTCATCTGCCCGTAATGCCAACATCTCCGGATGCAAAATCAGGCTCGACAAAGTTCTTATATCTACTAAATTCTACGACGCACGATGTTATCTCCTTCAGCTAGATGACCGTGATCGCCCGAGGACAGGCGATATCAAAAGGAGGGACATCAAAGTACTTTTGAGACATTAAAAAACTTGAAGAAGAGCATAGAGTTCTATGCTTGGTGTACTGTGGTCGAATGTGAATTACAAATTCATTTTAAACCCACCACAAACTCATAGGAATTATTTTGGCTGTTTCATCTAAATTGCTTTCAAGCATTAAACAGGTATTTCTTATGCCTACTGCAACATCCGCGTCACCTTCCACTTCTACCCTTATCAACTTCTTCACAACTGCGTGTAAATGCGGATGAGGACATGCACAACTAAAGGGAGGAGGCATCTACCGAGCATTTTGCTGGTTTGGGTGTTAACTTGCTGTCGATACACCGGCCTAATTTTCCCCTTCGACACCGCCTCATCTTTTCATTCAGCCAATGTATAAGATATAGGTGCTAACCGCCAATGCCACTAGGAGCTCGGCTGAAAAGGGGCAACTGATCTATAGAAACGGACCAATTATTGAATTTGTTAGTAGTCAATTGAGTTTGTATAAGATATGCACGTCTGCTAGTCCAAAACCGATGGCGACAAGAAAAACAGATCTATATGGCTTACAGCTGGAGGGGGAACCATATCGGCCCTTAACACTTTCATCCATGGGGCAAGAAGCCAGATATCGTTGCGATCAAGCCCGATGGGTCTGCCATGCAGATGTGGTTGAAATATATGAGTTTGAGCGCCCAGAAACGACTGTTTTGTTGATCGCTGAAACTGTGGCCCATCATACCAGGATATTGATAGGTTACGTGAATTCAAGTCTGCTACCTTAGTATCGCTAGGTCTTTGCTACAGACGCAGTCCAAAAACACAAATTTTGGGTCTGCAATCGACTTATTGGTAAATAAATGAAATATGAATCAGATGTACATGTAGATGTACTGTAGTTATGCGAATCTGCCACTCGAATATCGCCGGTTCGCCAATGTAGACGTCGTTCAAAAACACTGATTTGGATTGGGGTCAAAAAGAAACTCGTATACACATTACTCAAATTACGGCCAATATTAATTGGTTTAATAGGTAACTTAGAAATACACGTCTGCCATCGAAGCGTCACTAGCTTACTGGTGAAGATGAAGTCAAAACACTGTAAATCCTTGACACAAAGGTTTATTATTTTCCATTACAGATAACAAACCTGAGGCAGAATCCTGGATGCCCAGGTCAAATACTGTGAATCTGATTGCGTGCTATTAGAATGATATAATCAATCGTTATTGTTCTATATCTGATCTGATTTATATTTTGATTTGATTTTTAGCGCATTTTCTTTTAAGAAAGGAAAAATGAGCTATTGTGTTCACTTTGTTCGCTGATGTTGTATGTATGTCCTCTTAAAATCGTTTTAAATGCCACTTCCCGACGTCCGATTTTGATGAAACTTGGTATGGATGTCAGTGACAGCGTGGACATGGAGCAGAACTGGCCGGCTAAGAAAAGTAAATATGATAGAAATGATCTGCGACAAGCGATATCTGAGCTAAAAGGAGTGGCACCTAATAAAATCAAGGTCATTGCCCTCACGACACAGGTTCTGGTCCTGGGGGTTAGTATTACACGTCCACATCCTCAAAAAATAGACGTCTATGTGAAAAACGGGCTTCGGATTCGGGTTCAATACCTTCAAAAACTCACAGTACAGCTTCGCCTTCAATTTTTTTTTTTTTTTTTTTTTTTTCCAGTGTAATAATTTATAGTATTGATATGGGTTTCCACAACTTCACTGCTCTCCAGTCTGTGTGTCTTATCAAATGAAAGTCGTAGGACATCTAATTCTATATCTGCATTTTATATCACATGTCATTTTATTTCATTTTCATGTAATACATGTAATGAATTTCATCTCATATAATACATGTAATTTTATGACGGAAAATTCAAAATTGTCACTAGACCGCTCCTTCTCTAACACGTGATAGTTTTCTAAGGAAATTATTATTTCGTAAAATTATATTTAGGTAATTCACTAATAATAAAATTAGCGAGACTAATTGAATTCTGTATTATAAGGATATTATAATTAAATTGCGTTTAAGATTGAGTAGTCATGCCAAAATTAACCTTATTTAGACGAACCACCTCCGGTGTACGACGGGAGTCGTGTGTGGACAATTAGTATTTTTTGTCATAAATGCGCTAAAAATAAATTAAATTTCCAATGTTTGGTACCCATTAGTTACAAAGTTAGACTATTTATGACTTTCATCTAATAAGTTTTTCAATTGGTGTGACAGTTTCTGAGACTAAAGCTCTTAAAAATCCAAGTGAAACATTTCACCCAAATTGAAAAAAGTGCCTTTTTTTACAAGCGGTTGCATGATTACTCATATTTCAAATTTTAATAGGTTATTCTACGTAGAATTTAACTGCCGTGAATATTGGTAATAGATGTTTCCTTGCTAACTAGCTTAGTTTTGGCGTAAGATCAAAAATATAGAAAATAGTTCGAAAGTTGCGACTGTGTCATGGCGTAGGGTGTGGTGCGGGAAAAGCGCCACGGAGTTACTCGAGTTGACTCTAAAACTACGAAAATCGAAACAATCCGACCTTATGTTGAATGTCGCATTTGGATTTATTATTTTCAATAATGAACCTTTGTATTTTGAAGATAAATCAACTTTTTTTCTCCTCTATTTACTAGACAATTTACTAGTAATGTGACATTTTCGGTTTTTTAAACATTATTATTACCTATACAATCATTTATGTATTTATAATTTTCATCACCATTTATCACATTCATTTGAAATTCCCAAATCTCGAGAAAAATAGGCAAGGAGACTAATAATTCCATACCACTTGACGATGAGAAACAAAAGAAATTGAATCTCAACTCAAACTCAAATATTCATAAGGCATCTCAGCAGGAGTGCTCCGTGTTATCACACCACCCGATGAACGAAAGGCTATGAAAGTAAATTAGTAAAAATAGTAAACCCACGTAGAAAATCCCTAAAATCATTAGTTCATATCTATATAGCGAGTGAACAGAACTTGACCCGGTGAATCGTGACAGTTAGTACCTACTCGGAAACCAGGGACAAAGTGAAAAGTCACGGATCCAGGGGTCTATCGTTAAATATCAAAACTACGAGTGATTGACTGCTACATCGTTACTGAAAGCTTATGCCGCACAGCTACAGCGGTTTTCCCTGCCCTTCATGCTTTCACAGGGTGTGTGTGACACCACAAGCAAAATTTTGACTAAAATATCTGCGGTGATTACCTTAAAACACTATAAACCAATAGACGCCTGGCCTCACTTGGAGTTGGAAGACAAATTACAGAAACTCGGCTAAAAAATCTTGAGCATTTGTACTTAACGTTGATTTAAAAAAAAAAAAAAGAGAGAGAGAGAGAACAGCGCAGATGAGGCTAGATTCAATTGGCTGACGAACTCTCTCAGTATAATTGTAAACTTTTCCTGTGTACCTTGCACTTTAGATGCTTCATTGTTTGAGGTAATTATTACTTACATATTTTTGGTTGAGTGCTTTCGATTGTCAACTCTCAAAACTGGATCCTGCCTTGAGTAAATATGAAATCCAAAAAGGCAATTTATCACCACACCACTTTGTTTGTGCAAAGGAATGTGTGGAACGTTCTCTTACTCTTGTCGAAAAAGTTACTTTTCATGCGTTTTTCAGCGTCAGTTCTCCGGAGAATGTTTCAATTCTTAAATTTTATTAAAAAGAATCATTTAAATAAAATTTAAAATGTAATTAAAATGTAGAACAATGCTTTACTACATAGTGGCACGTAGACGGTACGTCCTGAGGGTTTCTTACTTGAACTGGTGGTCATTTGATAGGGGCACTTCCTTAGGTACTCAGTGAATCGCAATTTTCCGGCAATTGTTCGTCTTGTAAATTTGGAACGGAAAGCGGGTAGCGGGGTCAACCTGCTTCCTCCGTCAATAACTATTTCGTAGCAATTTTCACAGCTCCCTTATGTACAACCAATGCGTTAGTAGGGAAGTGTAACTCCCTTAGTGATAGCAGGAAAACAATCGCCACTTTTTGGAATGCTCTCATTTTATCACAACATCTCATGATCCCTTAGCCTCTGTAGTGTCAAGGAAAGCTGATTTATTACAGTAAATTATAAACTAATATTGTTAAGTAACCACATTGAACTAATAATGTGTAAAATTAATCATTATTAAATTATGTGACTGTAGAACCGTAAGTCTGTCGTTCGGTTTTTTTTTATATACATGGTTTAATGTCGTTCTTATGTATTCCTTCTGTTATTTTCTGGCAAAAAAGAGTAGGCACTGATCAAGAGTTACATTTCCAGGTGGATCCCTAGGGCCTCGTATTATCACATTAAATCTCAATTTTCGGAGAAAATAAATTATCGTAGTTCATAAAAACTATATCCACGATGACCAAACTGTTTTGCAAAAGAAAACCCGTACATTTTATAGAAAAAATGGGAATATTCCGAATTACTTCCGAAAAGTCGACTGCAGATAAACAACATTCACAGCAGGTTAACACAACTGAATGTGATAAATGTGAATGAATAAATTAATGTGGTAATTGATGATAAGAATTATAAATAACTGATTAAGATATTATTAATAATAATAAATTAATAAAAACGGAAAGTTTCACATTACCTGTCTCTAGTTAACAGAGGAGAAGAAAAAAGGAATTTTTTCAGCTTTAACCTTATTTTAAATTAAACCTGATAATTTTAAAAGTATTTTGCTAATGACCAAAATATAGCTGGTTTAAAAACGAATAATTTGAGCCTAAAAACGATTCTTTGCGTTGGGCCATTCGTAAACTAGTCGGGTCAAAATGGAGCGCGCTCCTATGCGCTCTTGTATCCCCCCTACTTTCCGCGACCACTCGCGGCGCATCATCCATTTTTGAGCAACGTATAACTATTGACTGGAATAATGCATAAAAGATGTTACTTCATCACGTATGTACCATCTTGAAATACTTCTGTGGAGATGATCTTGAATTTTATTTATTTTTTCTTTTTTAACTTTAACTTTCTATTCCATTCCAGATTTCCTAAAGTCCCAAAAATTCGCCTAAATGGATGATATTACGTAAAAGAGGACTATAGGAGATCATCTAGGGTCCCCTAACACTCCTTGAGAGT
Source organism: Adelphocoris suturalis (assembly GCA_030762985.1). NCBI lineage: Eukaryota > Metazoa > Arthropoda > Insecta > Hemiptera > Miridae > Adelphocoris > Adelphocoris suturalis. The sequence goes on along the minus strand of CM061045.1, from coordinate 78,190,543 downwards.
ATTCGGTCAATTAGATTCAGAGTTTCACGTGTGTTAACCAAGTTAATATCAATAAGGCGATAAAATGCATAGGAAACGTTCCTAGAAACCTCTACCCAACTACCCTCCAAGTTTGAACATAATCAGACCAATAGATAATAAGAAATCGACGTTGTTAGAATCTGACGTTTGCGCATGCGCGCACCTTATTATTGATCCGACAACAATGCAATTTAAAGGGAACCATCTAGAAGCTAACCCACACAAAACCAGAAAATTCCATAAAAATCGGTTCCTTAGTCTCTGAGTTTCACAAGAGTCAAACAATTTTATTTTTGCGCATGTACAATGGTCATTACTCAATCAATCACAATAAAACTCATAGAGCATATTTCTGGTGTGCCTCCTCTGCCTTTGAGGGGAGATTTGTAGAAAAAAATCGACGTTATTTTATGAATTCACGTTTGAGCTTGCGCACACGTCATTATTGATTCGATTGCAATGAAATTCATAGGGGAACATAAAGAGGCTAACCAACACAATCCCTGAAAATGTCATCAAAATCGAACTAAAATTGAGAATTTCCTGTGCTTTTGACTGGGAGTAGTTGTGTAGTCGTCCAACACATCTCAACCCGCCCGACCGCACGCTCAACCCTGAGACAGCGTTCCAGTTGTTTTAGTTCTTTGCTTTTTAAAAGAGAAGAGGTGGGGAGAAGACGAGGTTATTTAAAGCAATGGCCGACCCTGCCAGATCTTCGGTAGCCATTCAGTAAGCAAAATAGAATGTGTATATTATTATGTATATTATAATATACACGAAACACCCGACAGCGGCGAAGCACGCGGAAAAACGATGAACTACAGCTGTATATTTGTTATCCATAATCCATTCAACTGGCACCCACCTCCCAAACTTCAAAGGCTCTTTGTTGGTCACTGAATCAATGTAAAATTGTAATTATGAATCCTTATCATCCAGTAGAGCTTAAATTAAATAGTGAAAATCTTTTATGTGTTTATTGTTGAAGTTAAGGTAAGATATGAGGGGTTGACAATGTGGCACCCTTATACGGGTGCCATAAAAACTTGGGTGCCACTTCGTATGCTGTTTTTATTGTTTCGGGTGCCACAATGTATGGAATATATATATATATATATATGATTCCTCAACATCCTCGTATAGTTATATATATATATATATATATATATATATATATATATATATATATATATATATATATATATATATATATATATATATATATTTTGTGTGTGTGTGAGTGTGTTAAAGAGTGTGTGTGGGTGTCGTAGAGAGTGTGTGTGTGTGACCAGGGTAATGGCTGCGACCATGTCATGGCACGGGGTGTGGTACTCGAGTTGAGCATCACGATGGAAGCTCCGTGGTATCACCACCCACGTACGGGTTCTTGCTTGAACTTGAGGTCATTTTATAGGGGCACTTCCTTTCATCCCACTCTTCCTCCTCATCCTTCTGCAATTTTCCTCATCCCTATAGAGCTGGCGTCGGGTAAACCTGGGCGTCCTCCCCACTTCTTTTATTTATTTACTCAAGTTATTGACGTGCCTTCTCTGCCTTTGAGGGGAGTTTTGTAAAATTTAAAAAAAAAAGTATGTGTGTGTGTGTGTCTCATTCCAAACGATAACACTCCTTGTAATTGACATAAAAATTCAGTTCTTGGCCAAAAATGAAGTTCTTCAAATGGAAGGATGAGCTCATTGTCCATCTTTGTTTTAGAACATTAAATTGCTCCAGTTTCAAAAAATGTGCTAAAAAAATCACTAAAAATAGTTTAAAACGGCTAAAAATCGTTAAATTTATATTTTTAGCAGCTAGACGATTAGACAAAAAAAGTTTATCAACAATGAACTAGAATATTAAAATATTTACGCACGAAATTTTGCTGATAAATGTGCTTAAATTCAATTATAATTTGCTGAAAAATCGATAAAGACGGCAAAAAGCTACAAATCCAAAATCTTCTTTGAACCCCAGAATACTATTTCTAAAACCATTTTTGAATTTCTACACTTTTAGTGCCCATATATGTGATATTCCTCATAATTGGAAGTATAAATCAAGATGACAAATCAGTTCTGGCTATGAAATCGAACACCGCAAAAGAAAGTTCGTAGACCACATTGAGCAATTTCGGTTTATTATTTTCAATAATGAACCATTGCAATGGGGAACTTTCATGTGTCGGAATTTCACAATTTTGACCTCGGATTCGGATTCAGCGCACTTCAAATCCTCCAAGTTCCAATTTTCAGCTCAAAAGACTGTTTAGGTTGGCAAATAAACGGGGAGGAAGATCGCGCGTGACGTAGTAGTGCAAGGGAGCTGAGGGTTCCCCCAGGCAGGCGGGGGCCGTGACGTCATCCAGCAAATAAATTTTAAGAGCCTTATTGCTCATCAGATACCCTTCATATAGCACCTTTTTGGAAAGCTCTCACTAAGATCTCGCAACTGAGAAAATAAAAAACAATCATGAAAATTCCCCATTGACCAAAAAGAAGAAAATGTTAACCTCCTCAAAATTTGTTGGTTCATGTTTCAAGTTGACTAAAAACAAAAAAGAGCAACAAATTATTACACAAAGGTTTAGTATTTCTGTTTGAGATAGCCCTTCAACGTAGATCACTGGTCTATAATAAATTATTGAACGTTCAGTCTACGGTACGTTATCTGAATATAAATGCATAGACCTACAGAAAGGATATTAATAAAATTGAACAAAATATCTATACACTAGTCAACCAGTACGTAAAAAGAGCTGAAACCCAAGTACGATAACATAAAAACCACTAATGGTCCGCATCACCACACAGGACAGCGAATCAATCAAGAGTTAATTCAGATATCTCACTGCGGTTATGAGGGATATTGAACCCTATGAATTTAATCTCGTTTCCATGGAAACAATGGGAGCGCATGCGCTTTCCATGGAAACAATGGGAGCGCATGCGCTTTCGGGGAACCCTTCCATTCACACAATAGTGCGATTATTACAATCTAACTAAATTCCGCCTATTTTATTCGATCAATCGATCGTTTAAAAAAATTTAAAAAAATTGATCCACTTCGCAAGCCATTTTAGGTGTAATCGTTTTGGGAAAACCCGAGTTCATCAGGGTGTGAATAGAATTCCAATCACTTGGGTGTCTACGAAGAATTGACTGTAACTCTTAGAGCGAGTCGTCCATAGCAGTTTACATGTGGGCAAACTGAACAAAACAGTCTCAAGATTAATTGACAGAAAATGACACATTTCGCGTCGGGTAGATCTCTTACTTGATGTCGGTAACATTGATTTATCCTTATCGAGCCCGACATTGTCCAATTCCATCACGATCAGCGTGTATGATTCAGTCCATCACCAAAACCGTTATTATTATGAAAAACTAAACTGTGTAATTGAACGTGGAAAAAATTTAGGGAAGCGAGGAAGTCACGGTATAGAGACCTAAGAAGATTAGGAATGGATCACGGTTAGTATAGTTACTAGCGAATGGATAACTATGATGAACCTTAACATTATAAATAATTAATGGACTGAGGACGTGTGAGGACGTAGTAGGTAGCCAGGTATATAAATAATTTAGCGATTCAGCCAAACGCTGCCAATTGTCGAATGAGTGAAAGTTCCTTGAACCATTCACAGCCGATCAACGCAAATCGTAGCTCCGAATTTCGACGATCGATGGGGGGGGGGGATAACAATACACCGCATCACCGCATTCTGCCACGAGAGATACAGCGATTACCACTCTGTAACAACTACACTGCAAATTATTACATAAGGGTTTAGGTATCATTTTTGTATTGGATAACTTTTCTACTCCAAACACTTGTCCATAATCATTAAACGAAATCTATTATACATCATATAAAAGTAACTGCATACACGTAGACGCCTACTGAGGAGACATTAATTTAATTTAATTAAACATCTACACTTTACGTACTTCTGTATTTAACATGAGCAGGCATTGAAAATTAATGAGGTAAAATAAATCACCTATCTACTCTTCACAAGACCATCTGTATGTGAGAGAAGTTATAATAAACTCGATGTCGTGAAATGAGAATTCCATTGGAATTATATCAGCTGATACAATTTTCATAGTTTTCCAGGCGATTTTTACTATGTTTCACCATTTTTTTTCACTCCCGTGTTTTCCCTGCCAATGTTCTAGCAATTTGGGAGCGCAAAGGGATGAAGATTCAACGGCCCGGGTGGTTTTATTCGATTCTTTGGGACGATACCTAAAAATTGGGATGATTCCGAAGATGAAGCTATTGCAATGGCTCGGAAAATTTTAAAATCAAAATTTTTGAAAAATTTCTTCATTAAAATCCGTTTTGAGGAATTCAGAAACGATTCATATATATATATATATATACATATATATATATATGTCATTCCAGACGATAACTCTCCTTATGATTGGGATTTAAAAAAATCAAGCTTTCCACACGAAAGGATGAGTTCGTTTGCCAGCACTTTTTGAGAACATTAAATTGGTCAAATTTCAAGAAATGTGCTCAAAAAATCACTAAAAATTGCTAAAAACGGTTAAAAATGGTTAATTTTATAATTTCCAGCAGACTATTGCTCACATGAAGTTTATAAAGTATAAAATAGAACATTAAAATTTTTATTCACAATATTATGCTGAAAAACGTACTTACATATCATTCAAATTTGCAATACAATCGATAAAAACTGCAAAAAAGCTAAAAATCCAAAATCTTTTTTTGAATAGCAGATTACTATTTAGAATAAGTTTTTTGCCATAAAAATAAAAGTTAACATTTTCTTTGCACCCAAAAAGCTCAATTTCAAACAATTTAACTTAATATAATACGATAACTTACGAAATTTCACTAATTCGATCATGTTGCATCACTGGAACTTTTTAATATTTCAGCCCTTAAATTGGACCCATAAGAGTTATCGAAAGTGTTGCTGGCACATCCCCAGCCGATGTATGATTTTCGATCTAAATTGCATACAGTTGGGTCCAGTAGTTTAGGAGAATAGCTTCGGACGGCGCTCAGTGTGTTTCACTCTAATGTGTTTCAAGTGGAAAAAATTCAAATAAAAGATTTCGAAAAAAAAACGTCTTCAGTATCCAGGGTGGTACGTATAGGTCTTAAATCGATTATATTCACTTGAAATAACCTTCTCTGGGTAACCCTGTGCCCACAATTGAGCGCACCTAATAGAAAACCAGTGAGCAGAACCCCTAAGGACATTATTCCTCTGAAATCTAATATTTTGTTTATCCTTTTCTTCTTGCGGGCACTTTTTGAGCTTAATAAACTGTTCACATTTCAAAAAGTGCGCAAACCAAAAAATAATTGAAAATGGCAAAAACGGTCAAAAATCGTCTAATTTGTATTTTTCAGTAGAATCGTACTATGAAAAAAATTACCCGCCATGAATTAGGACATTCAGGAATTTTCAAAACAAAATTGTACTGAAAAATCATCAAGTTGCGCTAAAAAGTCGGTAAGAATTGCAAAAATTGTTAAAATTCTCAAATTGGCTTTTATACCATATCATTATTATTTAGACCTTTTTTTTTTTTTCTTGCCATAATTTAATAATAGAAAGTTTCTTTGCAAAAAAATGTACAAAATTCAACATCCTTTAACAAATATAAGGCGGGGAATTTTTTTAATCACAAAATTCACTCATATGGTCATGCTGCATAACTGTTACATTACTTATAACTAATTGTTGGAGCTATTGTAGTAGCTTTAGTTTCCTCGAAATCTCTCTAGAAGAAGATTGAATAGAATATTTTGGCTCGCCGTTTCGGATAATCTAATCAAAACGAATTAATGAAATTGACAATTTTTTTTTTTTTTTGCAAAATAGGGATATTTCATTATTTTATTCACCGAGTTTGTAGTTGTCATCTTTCAGAAGTAATATTTATGAAAAAATCCTGTAAGTAATTTTTAATCATAATAACCCTACTAGATTACCTATGTTATATTGGAATACCTTATTAATTTATGTTTGATTGTTCGAACGTACTACCCATATAAATTATTAAAACTACATTTTACTCATGCATTAGAAATAGTTTGCCACAAAATTAACTTCTACAGTAAAACTACTCATTAAGTAAGCATACAACCATGTCGATAGGTTAAATTCATGCGCAAATCATTATTCCTAAATCGAAGTTAGGACGAAGATGTAAGAATTCCAAAAATTTCCATGAAGTTTGAATTTTGCGATTAGATATAAAACGGGAAAGTTTTTTCTTTTTTTAACCCATAAAACGACTAGTTAATAAAAATAGAGTGGGTGGTCCACATCCCGCGAAACATCTGTAAAATAAATACCGCGTATGATGGCATAAATTTTGGAATCGTACCGATGAATCCCATAGCTCAACTGATCGTAGACTGTGCTCATCAACCACCAACAAAAGGTATTTATTGTTCTTTCTACGTACTTAAAAATATTTCTTCCCTCATACTAGCCTGTCGAGATTAAATTTAAAATAGATTCCTGAAACACGGAAGAAATGAAAGCCAAACAAACACCTACTTGAGTTGACAATAGCATTACTGACGGAAATGATAAAGATGACGCATAATTATATCTGTTTGAAAATATAGGTTCCGGGTAATTCCTAGAATTTTCAGTAAAGGAATATCATTTTTCGACAATATTGATATTAAGCAAAACGACAAAATAACAAAGGTGATGATATATCTTTTTATAGTACCAATGAATTATTTATAAGAAATACCAGAACAAAACATTATTTACTATCGATTATTATCGATGAGATCGATATTTTATGGAGAGTAGTCTTGCTACGTGTCGGGAGAAAATTTGACCAAGAAAACGGAATATATGTAAATCTACTTACTAAGATGTAGACATACTTTTGGAGTTATGATTGCTGATTTCCCCTATGGGGGAAATTGGGATCAGGCGTCTAGGAAATGAGATTCAAATGAATAGAATAACAATAAATCAATAAAACCGAAGCCTAAATTCTTATGGAAGGATTTTTCGAGTGGTTTCCCTACTCAAAAATGTCTGCCTAGTTGGGTAGGCAGTATAGCTTTCTCACATATTGTAGCATGGACGTATAGAATTAGTTGAAGAACAATGTACGAGCCGAAATGATTGATAAGTCGACGTTATGAGAAATTAATGTTTGCGCACAAACTATTATCAATCCAACGGCAATGAAATTGATAGGGGGCCGTCTTTTAGTCTAGAAGATTTGCCTGTGTCGACCAACTTTAGTTTTGCGCATGCGCTATAGTTATTCCTCCACCAATCGCGAGATAATTCACAGGGAATTTTCCCGAAACACATGTACCTATCTACTTCCCGAGTTTGAAAGAAATCGGACCAATAGATGTAAGAAATCGACGTAATAATAGATGAACGTTTGCGCATGCGCACAATCCACTATTCATGCAACGGCAATGAGATTTATAGGGGACCGTCTAGAAGCTAACCCACACAATCCCTGACAATCCCACCAAAATCAATCCATTAGACTCGGAGTTTTTCCTGTGTCAATCGATATTAGTTTCGTGCATGCGCAATGGTTATTACAATATCAATTGCAATATAGTTCATAGGGCACTTTCTAGAACATAATACCAAATTACCTACAGAGTTTGAACTAAATCGGACCAAGAGATGATGACAAATCGACGATATGAAAATTTCACGTTTGCGCATGCGCACAGGCTATTGTTGATTTGATGGCATTGAAAATTACAGGGGACCGTCTAGGAGCTGGCCCGCACAATCTCTGTAAATTTCATCGGGCTGAAACTTGGTATAGTTTTGGGCGTGACAGACAGACAGACACGCTCTGAAACGAAAAAAGCAAGTGGAAATTTTGATTTTGGAGGACAATAATTTTTTCGACTTCAATCACGAACACAAAGCTTCCCTACCTTCGGTATTGAGGAAGCAAAAAGAGCGGGTCTACCTCGCGACCTAGGTATAGCTCGAGCCATCTAGACGCAGAAACGAGATTTTATCAACTTTGAGGAACTATTGTACCTATTTGGGGTTGGTGATGTGGGTCTTACCCCTTAACCCAAATCCGAGATAGAGTGGAAGTTATTATTTTAGAAGACTATGGTAGATTCCGGAGCAAAATCCCTCCTGTAATCCACTATAAATAAACTATCTCTATATCAACTATCAAGATTTATTTTATTTCATTTTTGCCATTATAAATAACTGAACTGTATAATGGATACGGACCGACTCCAAACTGGGTCACAGTTATTCCCTTCTCCAGCTCGGTCATAGTTTTCTAACAGAGAAAATGTATAGCAATACATTTTTATATATTTTGCAATTATTAACCAGAAGTTTATAATATACTTTAGCATCCGAGCCTACATTTTCTGCGTTTTACCATCTTGTTTACGGCCCACCTGGATGTCTACGAAGCGTTGAATCGCTTTTCACCAGAGAAGGAAAAACCTTCATTTTTCGACTTTTGAACTGCTGGATCCATTTTTGCGCACACCGTGTGGCGTGTTTATGTGCAACAACTGGCTCATCATGTAGAAATGTTTACAGAAGTGAGTTGAATAATCTCAATCGAGCAAATAATGACGCAGCTATAGAATCTGCTAAAAATAAAATGAAAGCTTCATCGGATGTCGGGTTCATAAGACAGAAAGAATTGATTTCAAAGCCTCGTTCTGTTACTCCTATCAGCTCTAATTTAAATTGACATGGCTTCAGCGACACGATTGCAGCAGTTTTTCAAAATCTTCCAGATCCTTCATCAATCTCCACTTCATTTTCAGAATTCCTCGATCCTTGTTTCTCAAATAAGTTCGAGCTTCTGCCTGCCTCTGTTGAGGAAGTGTATGCGACGATTGAATCGTTGAAAAACACAACCTGTACTGATTATTTTGGAGTGAACACAGAAATTATTAAAAGGATATCTCCGACAATTCTGGAACCATTCACCTGTATTATTAATCTTTGTTTCTCAACTGGGACCATTCCCTGATTCGTTAAAGTGGTCACTGATCTCACCGATCCCAAAACAGGTAAATCTTCGACGTATGAAGATTTTCGGCCGATTTCCAAACTTCATTTTTTGCAAAAATATTGGAACATCTAGTGTTGAAACGTTTGAAGCTTTACTTGCACCAGACATCAATTCTTCACTGTCGTCAGTTTGGCTTTCGCGAGGGTTCGAGCACATCTTCAGCGGCATCGTCATTGATGATTAATGTACCAGACGCTTTAGAAAATAAGAAAAAACGTCCTTATGTCTTTTTGATCAATCAAAAGCTTTTGATTTAGTCCCTCATGATCTGTTGTAGTCCAAGCTCAAGTTTTATGGTGTTAATGACCTGGCACTCCATTTTTTCAGTTCTTACAGAAGGGCTGGCACCACATTACTTCCTTTAATGGCGTGTATTCCAAACCAGTCGCTATTCCCTGTAAGATCAAGCAAGGATCGGTGTTGGGCCCAAGTTTGTTCAATGAGTCTGTTGATATTTTTCTGTTTGCAGACGATATTACCCTTATTAGTGCGCCTAATCATTCAACCTTACTAGACGTTATTGCTGATACTAATTCTACACTAGTTAATTGGTGCCATACTAATGCCCTCCGTTTGAATTTGTACAAAACCCAAGAGTTGAGTTTCTGCCTTAATGGAACGCAATCAATCTAAAAAAATTTTAGGGTTAAACATTGGCAACCGATTCTCATGGACAACACACATATTGAAGAGCTCTTACCCAAACTTGCGACTTGTAATTTTATGCTAGGGCGTTTAGTTAATTCAGTATCAAACGGTGTTCTTCAATCCGTATATTTCGCGTGTTTTATGAGCAGAATTTCCTTTTTTCCCAGAAGTTCAGTTTTTAAATCGCAAAAACGGGCTATTAGAACTATTTTTGGATTGGGTTTCAACACAAGCTGCAGAGGGTATTTTCGCAAACTGCACACCTTTACAGTCCCCGGCTTATTCTTTTCCAGTGTCTATTATTTTTTATTTATAAAAGAAAACCTTCATTCTCTAGAAATGGGATCTGATAGAAATGACCATGATACTAGAAGCAGATCTATGTTATGCCCAAATACTGTTCGATTGAAAACCTGTTTTGAAAGCAATCCGCTACAAGTTGGCTCTTGGTTTTTCAATCATTTACCTGTCTCTTACAAAAAATTGTCTTTTGTATCATTTAAGACCAGAATTAAAAGCGTTATGATTGACGCTGAAATTAATGATGCTTCTGAGTTTTTTGATATAATGTTTTCTAAGTAATTTTTGGTATGTCTTTTGTAAAATTACTTGTGACTCGTATTGTATAATTGTTAATTACTTATGAAATTGTTTAATTCAGATGTTTTATCATATCATTCTCACTGACGTCATTTATATTTATATGTAATGTTAAGACTACCTTGTAGCTATTTTAATTTTTTTGTTTCCGAGTCTACTAAAGGTAGCGGAAGGGTTGTTTTCACTTTCGGGAGAAAACAAATTTTTGGTCTCCAAAATCAAAATTTTCACTCGCATTTCACGTTTTAGACCATTCTGAACAACTTTGGTTCCGTGTCTGTCTGTCTGTGTGTGTCTGTCGTGTGCCCGCAAATCCTTGCAACAAGCTTATTTTCCACAGTTTTCATCCGATTTGGATGCAATTTTCAGTGAATGTGTGGGCTAGGGGGTAGACGGTCCCCTATCAGTTTCATCGTTCTTGACTCAATGCTTCACTCTGCGCATGCGCAAACGTAAATTCTACCAAGCATCATTTTCTTACGCCCTAGTCGTTCGATCTCGCTCAAATTTGGATGATAGTTGGGGGACGACATTTGATCATCTTATATCAGTTTCAACATGATTGTATCATTAACAACTACTGCGCATTGGGGGTCTGATGCGATCCATGTGTCACTCCTCAGAAATGACCAAAGCAAGCAAACCGATAACTGAATTCAAACTATGATAAATACCTACTGCGCATGCGCCAATATCCTTGTAACAAGCTTATTTTCCACAGTTTTCATCCGATCAGGATGACATTTTTAGGGGATGTGTGGGCTAGGGGGTAGACGGTCCCCTATTAGTTTCATCGTTCTTGACTCAATACCTCACTCTGCGCATGCGCAAACGTAAATTCCATTATGCTCTATTTTTTCACGCCCTAGTCGTATGAAATGTCAGAGAATGCGCGGGTTAGGTTGTAGATGGTCCCCTATCAGTTTCATTGTTGCCAAATCAATACTTCATTCTGCGCATGCGCAAACGTAAATCCCATCATGTTCCATTTTTTCACTCTCTAGTCGTTCGAGTTCTCTTAAATTTAGATGATAGTTAGAAGAGGATGACTTGATTACCTCATATCAATTTCAACACGATTGTATCATTAATTGCTACTACGCATGCGCCAATGTGAAATACTTGTAATGACCCAAATTTCCACAGTTTTCATCCGATTTTGATGAAATTTTCAGCGAATGCACGGTTTAGGTAGTAGATGCCGTACCTATTTCATTGTTTTCAACTCATCAGTTCATTCTGCGCTTGCACAAACGTAAATTACATTGAGTATACTTTTTTTCGTTTTTTAACTGACCAATTATGACATTTTACGCTACTTCTTGATTTACTCTTTTCCGCTATTGCATTTTTCAAGATCATTTAAAACTTTTCAATGATCTATACATTCATGATAGGTAAACGAGGAACCTATGTGCCACATCTAACTCGGCAGACTTTTTTTTAATGTCAGCAGACGAAAATATGCTTTTTCAGAGGGCTTTTTCATGTCTCAAACCCTAATTCATAAGATAGCTCAGGCATCTATCTGATTGGAAATTTAACGATCTTTTCAATAGTATCCTCAAATTTGAATTTACACTGCAAATTAAGAGAGTTATGATCGTTTTAAAGACAGCAGGCCGAAAACAGGACAAAATCTTAAAAACTGAATTACTCGAAAACTAAGCGTTTAAAAAAACATATCTAAGAGGAACTTTCAATCAGAAGTGAGCTATAAATCAACCCGTGAAGTACTGACCACCTTATGCAAGACAGGACACCCAGTATAGGCTCTCATAGGATGGAAATCCAACCCAATCCAAATCCAATCCAAACACGCAGATCTGTGATTATCTGGTATCAATAGATACTACAACCCAGGCTTTCCACTTGCACAAACGAATATGATGAATTTTACCGAACATTTTTTTTTTTTTTTTTTTTTTTTTTTTTGGAGTGTCAATACATTTTTACCGAATCTCAAGAAAAAAAATGAAAATAATAAAATAAACCTGCTTACCAGTGGCGTTTTTGTAAATCTTCCATGCTTGAGCAATTTCGTAACCACAATTAACAGTGTGGGAGGCAACTATGTTATAACATGATAACAGCCAAAGATCTCAAGCTCCGAATCATGAGTTTAGAAGGGGGGATACCTGATAAGTAAGCAAACTGAGCTCAAGACGTGATTATTATAAAGATTGTTTCGAACATGGCGGATTTTTGAACAAAGAGGCAGGTATCATCAAACGAACATACCGCAGCATAAGTGTGCCAAATAAGATTGCTATGCTATTCCTGTTAATAACGTTCATCGTCCATCCTAAAAATATGAACATTTTAGAGTTTGAAATGCGGGTTGTAAAACCAATAACGTTGTTATAAATGAACAAAATCATCCGCTGATATTCTTAATTTTATAGATTTTTAAAGAAATTTTAAAGAATCAATTTTCAGCGTAATTTTGTACATAAACTTGTGAGTGTTCTATTTTATAGTTAATAAACTTTATTTGAGCAGTATTCTACCAAAAAATATAAATTTAACGATTTTTAGCAGTTTTTAGCCATTTTTAGTGATTTTTTTAGTACATTTTTTGAAATTTGACCAATTTAATGTGCTCAAAAAGTGCTGGCCAACGAACTCATCCTTCATTTGGAAAGCTTCATTTTTTGGCGCAAGAACGGAATTAATTCGCTAACACATACCTACTGACTTTCAGCCTGATATGGTCCCTCAAGTGCTATGATTTTCATTTGCCTAAATTGCTCAAATTGCGCACTGTTCACGGTATTCACAAAACTGCTTTTTGTGGTCAAAGGCATCATAACGGCCCGCAGTGGATGGAACTGTCCTGAAACCTCGAAAAATTATGTCTAGTTTACCTTTTTGTATTTTCTATTCACCCTTAGATACCTACTGATTACCACTCTGCAGATAATTATTCCATTTCCGGACGTCCGGAATTGATTAGGACGTGGTGACCATGTTCATTTTCTACTCGAGAGATTTTCGGGTATTGATCCCTGCAGATGTCATGACTATTTACAACCTCTGACACCAGTAAATGTTGAAAAAGATCGATATGTAAAATACACAGGTTAGTGTGGCTTTTTTTTTACCTTCCATGTGAGTTAAGTACTACAGTTTCTAAATATTCAAGTAAAATATCGCAATTTTCACTGTTTGGAAGACAAGAAAAACTCATAAAATCCTTATTTGTGGGGGTATTTGAAAGAAATTCGTTGTGCATCAACAGAAACTGTTTTTTTTTTTTTTTAAATGGGAATCCCTGTTTTTTTATTGCAGATTCGGATTCTACTCAAAATTTCATAAATTTACAAATCCTTACTCGAATTTTGTTCCGCTAACTACGAAAATTGCTAAAAACATGGATTCTGACAATCCCCGAGTGTGGTACATGAATTTTCATTGCTTTTCAACGCTGATTCACATTGTGCTATCCGTTTCTTTATTTGACTAGATTTTAGCGGGAAAATGGCCAAATTTGTTTATTTTGCGTGAATAAAAATAATCTTTTTAGGCGTGTGTTTGCACATGAAATTTCATACTTTTCCATTCCCAATCGCTCCTTTTGTTCTCAAACGGCCTTGGGACCGGCCATGGCGGAGTTAGGAGGAAAAGGAACACTTAAAAGCAATGGATTCGACGCGCCGAGCTTCGAACGATTTTCCCCAACAGACGGTATTTTTAATATTTTTAAAAGGAAGTTTCCGATTTTATTTTCTTTTAGCTTCGCCATAGCCGGTCCCCAGCCCGGTCAAGAAAGGAGGAGGGAAAAGAAATGGAAAGTTATGAAGTTTCTTGTGCAAATAAACGCATAAAAAGTTGATTTATTCACTTAAAATAACCGAATTTCAGCCATTATTCCGCTTAAGTCGATTTAAATCAAAAACGGATCGCACCATGAGAATTAGCGTTGAAAAAGTTCCAGTCATGCAGCATGATCCTATGAGCGAATTTCCATAAACTATCTATCGTATTACAATATGTTAAATTGCATTGAAATTTGAGCAATTTCAATACAAAGGAATGTTAAAAACCAATTTTATGGCAACAAACTCATACTAAATAAAATTCGGCGATTCAAACGAGATTTTGGATTTTTAGGAGAATTTTTGTTTTC